>CAJHQQ010000835.1:0-136995 GCA_905132885.1 Moricandia moricandioides | reverse complement strand
TGGAGAACTCGACTCAGGGGTTGCAACTGAAAGGAGAAGCTGATTGGAATGATGAGATTTTCGGTTTATACAAAGCTGCTGAGGGTTTTGATGAAGGTTTATCTGAGATGGCAGAGGGAGAAGACAAGAAAGAAGACGAGTTTTTGGCCAAGCTTGCTGATGCTGAGACACCCTTGTATCCGAACTATGTCAATCATAGGTAAGCTGTCTGCAATTGTTTCGTTGTTTAGGTTGAAGACTCAGATATGGATGGTCTGACAAGAGCTTCAACCGATCTTCTTGAGACTTTGCCGGGAGATGTTTACCAGAGGGATAATGTTCTTCACACATCACTTTATGATGTGAAGAAATTCTTGAAATCATTTGACATGGGTTTATGAGAAGATTTCACGCCTGTATCAACGACTGTTGTCTATTCAGAAAGAAGTTCAGAATCTTGAGAAGTGTCCAAAATGTAAGGCTTCAAGGTGGAAGACTAATTTGCATACTGGGGAGAAGAAGAAAGGTGTCCCACAGAAAGTCTTACGCTACTTTCCCATTATACCAAGACTGAAGAGAATGTTCCGGTCTAAGGAGATGGCCAAAGATTTGAGGTGGCACTTTAGCAACAAAATGCAGTGATGGAAAGCTTCGTCATCCTGTTGATTCAGTGACTTGGCTCAAATGGATGCTAAGTACCCTACATTTGCAGCTGAAGAGAGGACCTGAGGCTTGGACTTTCAACAGACGGCTTCAATCCATTCAACATGAAGAATTCTATGTACAGTTGCTGGCCCGTTTTGGTGATGATCTATAACTTACCTCCTGACTTATGCATGAAGAAGGAGAACATCATGCTTATCATTGTTAATTCCTGGTCCACATCAGCCTGGTAATAGCATTGATGTGTACTTAGAACCCCTCATTGAAGATCCTAACAGTCTGTGGAGCATTGGAGAGTTAACATAGGATGCCATGACAGGATTAACATTTAATCTTAAGGCGATGCTTCTCTGGACTATCAATGATTTCCCAGCTTATGGGAATCTTGCAGGCTGCAAGGTCAAAGGTAAAATGGGTTGTCCGTTGTGTGGGAAGAATACTGATAGCATGTGGCTAAAGCACAGCAGAAAACATGTCTACATGTGCCATAGAAAGGGTCTGCCACCAACTCACAATTTCCGGGGAAAGAAAAAATGGTTTGATGGCAAAGCTGAAAAAGGAAGAAGAGGAAGAATACTAACTGGACGTGAGATATCTCAAAACCTTAGGAATTTCAAAAATGTGTTTGGAAATTTGAAAGGGTCTGCAAGTAAGAGAAAAAGGAATCCTTCCTCTGTAAATCAAGGCTCTGATAGTGAGACTTTTTCTAGTGAATCCGAGGAAGATGAAGATGAAGAAGTACAAGTAGACGAAGAAGAGTTAACTAGATGGAAGAAGAGGTCAATCTTCTTCACACTACCTTACTGGGAGGTAAGTTTGTTGTTTTATATGCTTAAATGATTTTATATTGCGACTGTCTTCTTTATTTTAACTTATATATTTTGTTTGGTTTATTGTTATGACTAGGAGCTTCCGGTGAGGCACAACCTAGATGTAATGCACGTGGAAAGAAATGTTTGTACGAGTTTAGTATCAACGTTGTTACACTGTGGGAAATCAAAGGATGGCCTGGCAGCTCGTAAAGATCTGGAGGACCTTGGTATTAGGCCAGAGTTGCACCCTAGAATCCAGGGTAAACGCACATATCTTCCTCCAGCACCGTGGGTCTTTGTCCAAGGCAGAGAAGAAGATCTTTTGCAGGCGTTTGTTTGACTTTAAAGGGCCAGATGGATATTGTTCTAACATATCAAGAGCTGTCTCATTAGATGATTGCAAAGTCTCAGGGTTGAAATCACATGACTACCATGTGTTAATGCAACAGCTTCTGCCCATTGCACTTAAAGGTTTGTTACCTAAAGGACCGAGGCTTGCCGTTTTTAGGTTATGCGCATTCTTCAATGTGTTGTGTCAGAGAGTGATTGACATGGAGAAGCTTTTGGTTATGGAAGCTGAGGTAGTTGAAACTTTGTGCTTGTTTGAGAGATTCTTCCCTCCAAGTTTATTTGATATCATGCTCCATTTGACTGTGCATCTTGGAAGAGAGGCTCGACTTGGTGGACCAGTACACTTTAGATGGATGTACCCATTTGAAAGGTACACACACATATATATAAGTGTAGTTTTAATTTAACCATTCTTAAGTTAACCTTTCAAATTGGATATTTGTTTCAGGTACATGAAAGTCCTCAAGGACTTTGTGAGGAATCCTGCAAGACCCGAAGGGTGCATCGCCGAGTCATATCTAGCTGAGGAATGTATCCGTTTTTGCAGTGAGTTTCTGAAGAAGACAACAAATGTCCAAGAGAAAGCAGAAAGAAACATGGAGTATGAGAACAATTCTATATTAGAGGGTCGTCCAATATCATCCGGAACTACATTAACTCTGTCTGAGATGGAACTGAGAGTTGCACATCTTGCTATCATCCAAAATATGTCTATAGTGGAACCTTATGTAGAGTAAGTGTCATATTCAAGCCTATTCCACTAACTCGATTACATTATGTCATCAATATTCTGATGTATTTGTTTTGAATTTGAAGTGAGCATCTACAATATCTACAAAATACATACAGAAAATGTCGAGAAGATGCATCAACGTTATGGAGTATGCATACAAAGAATTTTGCAAGTTGGTTAAAAGAAAAGGTAGTGATTTATTTTCCAAGTGTTTTAATTATATGTTATTGTACGTTAATTTGTAATTATTTTGACTTTATCAGGTGCCTCTTGATTCTACAGAACATGGAGATACACTAAAGTGGATAGCTTATGGTCCACGATGTTCTGCCAAGTCATACACAGGATTCATAGTTAGTGGCCAGAGGTTTCACACTATATCGGTTTATAGGAAAAGTCAGAATAGTGGTGTTTATTATGAGGCAACGACAGTTTGTAGATATAGTGCCAAAGATACATCACATGTGGTTGATTTGGTGTCTTACTACGGCAGAGTAACTGATATAATTTTGGTGGATTATAATGTCTTCTACGTTCCTCTGTTCCGGTGTCACTGGGCTGTTAAGGGTAATGAAGTTAAGATTGAAGATGGTTTTACACTAGTAAACATGAATCAAAGTCAAGCCTCTTTTGCTAATGATCCGTACATACTAGCATCTCAAGCGAAGCAAGTGTTTTACTCTAGGGAAGATGAGTCATCTAGTTGGTATATTGTAATGAGAGGTCCGTCTAGAAGATACAGTAAGGAAGACATTCAAGAGGGAACTGCAGACATGGGACCAATGCCAGCTAGCATTGACATGGATGTTGACATAGATGAAGCTGAGAATGCCAGAACTGATTGTGAAGGCATATTTGTGTGAATCGTATCCTTATTGTTGTCTTTGATGTGAATTACATATGTTTGATGCTTGTTAGTGTGTCATTGTCTCTTAGTTATCAGTTATTAGCTAAGTCATTGATGTTTGGTTTGAATATTATGTTCTATATGGACTAACTCTTTATAATATTTTTTTTTCAGGTAAACTGAGATGGGACGTCCAAAAGGAAAAAAACGCGGAAGGAAACCTACAAAGAAAGCAAAAGTAGTAGATGATCAAGATGTTGAGTTCGTGTGTAGTTTAAAAACACCAGAAATACCTGTGGAAGAGCAGCCTGAGGAAGAAGAGCATGAGCAAGAGCAAGATACGGAGCAGCCTGAGGAAGAAGAGCATGAGCAAGAGCAGGATAAGGAGCAGCCTGAGGAATAAGAGCATGAGCAAGAGCAAGATAAGGAGCACCCTGAGGAAGTAGAGGACGATCATGAGAATGAACAAGATAATTCCGAGGAAGAAGAGCATGAGCAGGAGCAGGAACAAGAAAATTCTGACAAAGAAGAGCATGAGCAAGAGCAGGAACAAGATCATTACGAGGAAGAAGAGGCTGTGCAAGAGCAGGAAGATAAGCATGAGCAAGAAGAGCCTGATGGTGAGGTTGAACTAACTCAAGAGCCAGTGGGTCCAAGCTCCCGTAAGAGAAAGCGTGGACCTACAATGATGCGAGACCTAGCTAGAGATCCAAATACCAGAGTTCACGTGGATTTCACTTTCATGGGAGAAGCTTATGGTCCTGGTTCAGTTAAGCTGTCTTCATATTTAGGTCCTTTGGTGAGGGAACACGTGCCTGTGACATTAGAAAATTGGAGAAAACTATCTGAGGAAGTGAAGACAGTATTATGGAAATCAGTCCAGGTGACAGTTTCTAGACAATGAAAATAACACTATTTTCCAAGTTCAAATTTGTATGCACGTTACTAATCATGATTATGCTTTCTATGTGAGTGCATACAAGGTTTGAAGTTGATGAGGAGTACCAAAGGGTTGCAGTTCTTAAGCAGATGGGAGCATTGTGGAGATCATCAAAGTCACGCTTAGTTACCCAAATAAATGAAGCTGAGAATAACCAACAACGGATGAATCTTAGACCTAAGAATGTTCCTCCTAATGAGTGTCGCAAATTTGTAAAGCAGAAAACTAGCCAAGAATTCAAGGTGGTGAGTGATAGCTACAAGGAGAGAAGGCGCAAACAGATTCCACATACTTATAGTCGAAAGGGAATGGTTAGACTAACTGAAGAGATGGTAAGCATATATGCTATCTTTTTATGCTTTCAATTTCAATGTGACACAAGGCTATTGACAAATTATATTCATACATAAAAACAGTTCTGATGACCCGTCTGAAGTGTCAAGACTTAAAGTCTGGGTGAAGTCACGGACCAGAAAAGATGGAAATCCTATTAACACAAATGCCGCTGAGAAGATTGTGAGTTAAACCCATCATCTGGTACTACTTTTAAACCAACTTCTAATGTCTCTCGTTTATTATCTACAGCAAAAGGCAGCTGAGATTCAAGCTGTTTATGGTCCTACTCATTCACCAAGTAGCATTGAAGCTGCAGATACACTCGCCCAACTATTAGGACCTGATAATCCTGGTCGTATGAGAGCAATGGGTAGAAATATAAGTAAGACGAAATTAGCTTGCTTCAATGTCAAACACAAGACTATCACTGAAATGCAAGAGAAGCAAAATCATCTCCAGCAAATGGTTAACGAGTTAAAGTCGGAACTTGCCAAAGTTAGAAGCCATGTAAGACAACTGTCTATTATTAAGTTAAGATAAGAGGTAATAACTCCGTTGTTTTTGGTTTCTGTACAGAAAGAAGACAATGAAGTGGGTGAAAACTCGGCTGCGAGAGTAAGTCATGTATATAAGATGAATGTACGGCTTTCTAGTGTAAACTATTACATTTTGCCATCATTACTATTTTTCAGAGTGTGAACAAGAGATCACAGAAGAGGTGTCTTCTTATTGATTGGGCTGATGAAGATGGGAACGTTGGTGAGGGCCGTATCCTTTCTTCTGACTCAGATGATATAGTGAATGACAGTAGATTAGGCCCTAAGGATGTTAAAGTAATGGTTGATGTTGCTACTGAGCGTGAAGCATTTCTATGGAGGCCTACGAGTAACATGCGTACAATTCAGGAAGCTCTTGGTCATGTTATTGCATGGCCTAAGCATAAATGTGTTGAACTAGGCTTGGGGCTTCTACCAGAAGATATTGCACCACTGGTATAGGTTTTTTTTATTGCATTAAGATTCTAGATAAGGTAATGATGTATTTTCCTTTCATGAGTTTGTATGTTAACATGTTTGACAGGGCTCGAGAACAAATTCTCTCAACAAATGCAAGCTACTGGATTTGTGTGATGATGATGTAGTTGTTGCTGAAGGCCGTTGGCAAACACAAGAAGCAAAGGCACTGGTTAATGGAATTCCTCTCGGACCCAAAGCAGTTAAAGTATTTCTCGATGTGGTACTTAAACAAGGGACGTATTTATGGAGGCCTACGATGGAGCTGGCATACCTTGAGGACTGCTTACACTCCTTTATACCATGGCCTGTTTGCAAAGTTGTTTTTGAGAACACACCAGGAGGGACAACACAACAATCTCCAACTTCTAACATTGCGTCTTTAGCAGGAACCGCAAGAGAAACAGGAAATAAAGGTACTAAGTCTGTAGGTCTCAGGTCTCCAAGAAGAAGTGGTAATAAAGTTGCAAAATCAGGAGCAAAAACATCAACTCCTCCTGAAAAGTCTCCAGCAACTAATCAGGTAAATATTTGGTCTGTTTCAATCATTTATAGGTTTATTAATCTCTGGGTTTGAATTAGTGTGTATTGTATACATGTCAGCTTAATCATCGGTCTAAACCAATACAAGCGAATAACAAGTGCAAACTGATGGACTTTGGTGGAAGGAAACAAGTTGTTGCTGAAGGACGTGTGCATTCAACTGACCCTGATCAAATGGTCCACTTTGTACGGTTGGGTCCGGATGCAGTTAGAGTGTGGGTTGATGCAGTGGTCTTAGATGATGCCGAAGTGTGGAGGAAGTCAGATGAGATCGAGTTTTTGAAGGATGCACATGGTTCATCAATTGCATGGCCAATTGATAAATTGATCATCTATTAAGATGATGTAAGTGTTGTGCCTTATGTTTTAAAGATGCGAAAGTAATTGCTTATCTGATGAGATTTTTATTGATGCAGACTGCAGCAGGGGATGAAGAACTTTGGTCCGACTTAGCTAATTTCAGGGTAGGTAATGAACAAGAAGTTGTACCTTTTCTTTTAAGCCTATGCTTATGACTATGTTATGTGTTTAGAAACTTGCTTATGACTATGTCTAGTGTTCTGAAACTGCATATGATATCTTTCTTCTGTAATGACTTATGTAGTTGAAACTTTTAATATGAATGTTGTTGTTGTCTTTGATGTATCTATAATGAAAGCAGGTTACATAAAACTACCATATAATAGCTTTCATACAAAGTATCAATAGCAAAAAAAAACAGCTATAGTCACAGATAATAACATTTAAAATATCATACGATTCGAACTATCATAACAACTGAAATGCTATAATTATATTCAGTATAGCACTTTTCAAAAGCGATAATCAAAATATGCAATTGCTATTGTAGATGGCCCTATCATGGCATGAAATATGTATCGTAATCAATTTGTAACGGAAATACATCGTGCCGTAGTTTCATTAATAATAGCACCTACATTTGCGCTATGAAATACTCACATTTCGTAGCATTGCAAAAAATGTTATCTTAAAGGGGGTACCTAGGATGGCTGCCGCATACATAGCATTTCATAATTCGCTATCATACATCTATCATAGCATAAAACTCGTGCTAACAATGTCTATATTTCTTGTAGTGTAAGTCATTTGGAAAGTGATGTTAATTGGTTATTAAATTATATTTTCCCGTGCAATTAGTATTCAATGGTACTTTCCTATAATAGTGAGATCGATTAATTAAAAAATGATTAAAAATTCCAAAAAATTCAACCAATCAAATGTCTCAAATTCTTCTGAGAAACTCTGTATGAGTGACACGTGGCAAATGTACTTCTCTCTTTTAATATATAGAGATTACAAGCTTTGATACTTTAGGTCATGGTGCTCTTTATACGCAGGACCTAGCTAATATAATTATTGATAATTGGGTTTATATAATGTTATAGAGACAAAATGCATTTCAGAAAAAAAAACACTGATTTCTTGACAAAGTTGAAAGTAATGTTTATGAGAGAAACGAATTCTATTAACAACACATTTTTCATATAGTTATTCTTCGTCTATGACGTTACAAATAATTGCATTAGCATGCACCCCATACAAAATACTAAAACTTCTTACCGTTCTTGAGGTTTCTCACAGACATCACAAGTTGTTGTCTTTCTCCTTCAACCTCTGCAAATCTCAAGCTTATCTCTGAATATCTCTCTTCCATCTCTTTTAACTCTCTCTCCATTGAACTGTTTTTGTTCTTACAGTAAGCCAATTCGTCTGATAGCTTTGCTAGATTCTCTTCTTTCTCCCCACTTTCCTGTGACCTTGCTTCCATCCTGTTGATTGTCATGTTAGAATATTAACAAGTCATATATACAAAATTTACTTGGTGTTATATTTGTATCTACATACCTTGCATCAAGGATCTTAGTCATCTCCTCTTCTTTTCTCCGGATATCGACTTTCAAGTTTGATACTTGTTTTCTCAGTTCTTCGTTCTCCATTTTTTCTTGAACAAAGCTGTTCTGTAATTCACTGTACTGCACGCTTAGACCTTCTACTTCTCTCTTCAGATTCCCAAGTCTGGTCTCTTTTTCATCGTTTGAAGTCTTACTTACAGCTAACTCTTTCTGCGCCGTCTTAGCTTCATCTTTAGCCAAAGCAAACTTCCTTTCAAATTCATCTCTTTCTTTCCTCCACTCTTGTATTATCTTCTCCGTTTCACTAGCTGCCGCATTTGATTCTTCTCTCATCTTTGTGAGCTTCAGGACCTCACCTTCAAGCATTTGGACTTTCATTGACAAAGCTTCGTTCTTCTCTTCCACGTTCTTCTTCATCTCTCTCTCTTGTGCAATCTCGCTATGTGCTTTCTCTCGAATTTCCTCTAGATTTTTGTTCTGCAGTCGGAGCTCATTGGCTTCAGCTACAGTCTTTGTTGTCAGATTCTCATGCTCACTCAGCTTAGACTCCATTTCTAGAGAAAGTCTCTTGCATTTCTCTTGAAGACGCTCTGCTGCTATGGCGTTGTTCCACCTTGTTTTCCTCAGATTCTCCTCTGCTTTGATAGCTCTTTGCTCCTGTTCGGTTTTTTCCCGCATCACTGTGTCCATATCTTCATCGAATGCTCGTGCTTGATCCTCAAGCTCTTTCTTTAACTCCTTCACTTGACTCTCAAGTTCATTAACTGTAATCAAACATTCAGAGTACTCCAGTGATTGCTGCTTCAGTTTGCCTTCCAATATCTCTATCTGAGACTCCAATTCTTCTATAACATCCTTGGAACCATAGAACTCATCTCCTGCTTTTGAGCATTCTTGCTGCTGCTCTAACTTCAAAGATACATTTTTGTGATTTTCCTCCTTTAAGGACTCGTACTCCCGAGTAAGATCATCCAAAAGAATCTCCTGTTCTTCGTTCTTTCTCCTGTAAGAGTCCAACTCCCAATCTAAATCTTCGATTTGTTGCTTCAGCATAGCTATCTCTTCATTGTCTTTGTGTCCAGAATCCATTTCCCTATCTTCTTCACGCTTCTTAGCCTCTTCTAGTGACCTGTTCAGAGAAGATATCTCACTCTTTTTCTCCTCCAACAACTCATTGAGATCTCTCACAGCAAGAATGAAATTGGAGTTTGACTCTTGCGTCCTCTGCAGCTGCAACTTAAGGTTACTCGTCAAATCCTTCTCACAGCTCAGCTCATCTCTAATCTCCTCAATCATATTGCTCGAATCCTCACTAACACATCTCAATCTGCTTTCAGCATCAGCTTCGTCTCTACTTTTATCCAACCTGAGCTTCTCACATTCTTCCAGAGCTCCGTCTCTTTCACCCTTGAGACAACTAACTTCCTTGGATAGTTCTTGTATCCGTTTACTCTCCTTTACCGCCTGTTTCCTTAAAGACTGTTTTTCCAGCTCTGATAACTCTGATTGCCTCCTCAAAGCTTCCAACTCCATCTTAAGCTTCTCAATAGGGTCACTTGAATCAGTACCAACAGAAAACCCTCTTTGGAAACTGTTCTCTGGACTGTTTCTTGACTCGATGTAGCTTTCATCTGATGTTGAACTAGCTGACCAGTCTGTGTTTGACCTCCTATGCCCGTTTTTGGTTGCAGGAACTGAGTTATGTCGTTGAGGCAAGCATGCATTTCCATCTGGACCATCCATCCACCCTGATTCACCAATGGAGTTGAAAGAGCCCCCTAGACCAACATTCTTGGCCGTGTTTCCATTCAAGCTCCTTTCCTGCAAAACAATTCAAACGTTCAGTACAGCTTTCTCAAAGGACTTGGAGACAGTTTTTTTAAACTCTCTGAACAAAAGAAAGAGCCTTTACATCTTGGTTATATCCCTCTAAGTCATCATTGCTCGGTACACTTTTGAAGCTATCCTCCTTGGAGAATGTTTGGCCGTTATTTTCCTCAATAGATCTGCAAATGTTTGCAAGTCAAGAATCTCTCGAGACCGCAAAAAAAGTATCTATTAGTATATTCAAACTACTTTTTCTTTACCTTAAATCGTTTGCTCCTTGGATCTTCTCAATTGTTACCTGCACCCACCAAGACACAAACGTTTTACTACAGTCTTTGAAGCTTTTCAACACTCATTAGAGTTCTCTTACATATTTGAAGAGAAGAGAGATTACATTTAAGACAGCACCCGAGTTGGCAAACTTAAGAGGTAAGGAGACAGTCAATGGCTCGTCTTCTGTAAGAAAATCTGCAAAATCAATCGAAGCTTCTCCTAGAAATCCAGATTTCGAAGAACCCTGAAACCATTTTTGAAGACAAAACAAATCAATGAAAAAATAAGAACTCGAAAAGAAAATTGTTGAAATTCACTCACTGTTGCAACAACGAAATGGTAAATCTTCTCACGAACAATCCCAGATTTGGGTTCTTTAATCAGCTTCACTGAGATATAAATAGGATTCTCCCATGAACAGATCCCTTCCTTAACCTCAGCTTTCTCCAGCTTAAAGGTTGGCTTCCCAACATCATCAGGAACCAATGAGATCATCAAAGCAGCTTTCTTCAGCTTTGGTACCTTCACATAAAAGGTTACACTTTCATATACAAAAAAAAATCTTGAAACTTTGACAGATCTAGTCAACACCCATTGTCTGATTGTTTGGTTTTCGAGATTCAAAAGAGACAAAACACACACACACACACACCTGAGTTGCCTGAAACTGAAGCTTGAACACAGCTTTGATCTTGTTCTTGTCGTTCCTCCATGACTTAAACATTGTTTCTCTCGAGAAAGACCAAAACCTTTACCCAAGAAATAACAAGGAAAGATTCTCTGATCTGTTAATCAGTTTTGGAAGAATGAAGGGAGGAAGAAAACAAAACACAAAAACTGATTTTACAGTCTGTGACCACTTTACTTGTAGAATATAAAGGTTGATTGCTCCACTTTTCAATATAAAAACTTAATGAGTGAGATATAAGTAGATTCCAATTTTTTCTTACTGCTTTTTTTTTAATGGGTTGATTGAGTAGGAAATTAACCTTTGTTAGTTTAATGTGGAGTGAAAAGTGCTTTTCTTTTTAATGCAGTAAGGCATATGTAATGTAGGCGTTTCCAATGGGTCCTTCAATTTTAATAGACACCCCAACCTCTCTTTATTTCTTGTGATTTCAAAAATCTTTAGCCTGTAATAAATCCCATTAGGTGAAGGGTTTAAATCTAACGAATTAAAAATAAAAATAAGATGTTATTTGATTTCTAAAATTTAAAATGTTTTCATTTTAAGATTATTCTTATTAAAATCTGTTTGATCAATTACTTAAAAATAAATAATTTTATGATTCGTTAAATGATTTTTAATAATAATTTTAAGAAAAATATACTCCATTTCTTAATTTGTATGCTATTATCATAATATTATATGCATTTTACTAAAAGAAAAGAGTTTGTAATAAGCCTTTTTTTTAAGATTGTAATCTTTGTAAAACATATACAAGGGTAAGGCGTAAATATGTTTAGTGGCTTCTAATTGTGAAATTATAAGTTTAGTAAAATGATAGTATGATATTTTGGGTTTATTGTACATTGCGGCATTATTGATACTATAGGTGGCCACAGAAAGAAAAAAAACACAGCAACACCTTTTTCTGCATTCTACATGCCACATCCTCGTCATGATCCATTATGCATTATGTTATACACATACAGCTGTCCACACTATAGAATATATGTATGCTGTATTGTGTTAATGAGTACAGATACGTTTCAGAAAAAACTACATTTGTATATATATATTCATGCATTTCCTTGCATCTTCATTAATTTTTTTACTAATGCAATCTTTGCTAATGAATAAATATTTTAGAGATATTAGGCTTTTCTGGTTCTATAACTTTGATAAAACCATAAGAAATCTGGTTATTGTTTGAAATTGAACATCATGTTTAGCACTAACTTATTTATTATAAAGTATGAGAATTATTAGGAGAAAATTTTACAGTTGACATATTCTTATAAAGGTAGAGTTCTTAGCGTAATATAAGAAACTATTTCTTAATTTTTAATTAAAAAAGTTAAAAACTAATTTTTAAATACTTTGTTTAAGAACCAGTTTTTAAATACTTTATTTAAAAACCGGTTCTTAATTTTTTTAGTTAAAATTTAAAAAACATTTTATTATATTCCGTTAAAAACTTCATCCTAAGAACCTTGCATTAATCAAATGTACAGCTTTATCAAAATGTCCTAATGATTGACGTTTGAAGGTTCTACGAGTGCCATATTGAACAGCTTTATCAAAATGTACATACGACTTATTTATACCATAATGAAGATTTTATTTTCATAATGAAAATTCCATGTAAGGTTTTCTTTATTAATCATCATAATTAGCAATAAATTATGTTTCTGACTCGAAATTTATATTCCTAGTATATAAACATTAGTGAAATCTTAACCAAACTACTGGAATAGAAAAACTTCTACGAAATCCAAATCACTAGTTTCATTAAATGATGATTTCAAAAAAAAAAAAAAAAAAACTGATCTTCTTGAAATCGAACCAAAACAACACAACATAATGAAAATTAATGATTTTGATATTTGTAATTAAAAATGATCAGAAGTTGGAGTAGACGGATATAAAAATGGCGCAAGTATTGGAAGCACATGACAGACAACATGTGCAGCAACACACTGTCCCTCTCTTGAATGCACTCATTTTCTTTGTCTCCTTTTAAAAAAAAATTCTCCCATTTCTTAATATTCGGTATAGTCAACAAGTTTTTTTAAACCCGGTCCTTAATTTCTTCGATTAGGTCCGGAACATATTTCAACCAGTACTATTGCCCATTGATAACAAATTAATAATAATACAAAAATAGAGTGAAAGCTTATATCTTTATAAATGAAGAAAAGACATATCTTGATTGGGCCCCTTGGTTGTTAAGCTTTGTGACAAAATGTCAAATAATCCATAAACATATTTAACTTTCCAGAAAAAATTGCTCAGATGAACACAAAAGTTAATTTATAAATGAGTTTTTACACTTTTAATCCAATAATCAAAATTTGTATGAGCCAAAACTTGATGATATATTATAAGTGTTAGATTTGCTATTTGTTGTCAAAAAAGTGTTAGATTTGCTTAACATCTTCAAATCAATATTATACTGTTTAAAATTTAGCCATGATAATGTCAGTTACTTTTACTACAGTCAGTTATATAAATAACTTTAGATTATAAATATCATATTATTATTCAAAATACATTTAAGTAAAAAAATTATAATTTGATTGGCTAATTAGCTCACAATTATCACTCAGCTAAATTTGATGATGACTCATCATTAAGCTTCTAAATTTACAAACACAACTACGTGAGTAGCTTCACTAAACTGTTTTTAATTACCATTTTCTCAATTTTGGTTTCTCTTTATCTTTTTTTTTTGAACACATTGGTTTCTCTTTATCTATTCGTTGGTTATTCTAATTAAAACTCGTTGGTTTCTTATCCCTCAGATTTTGATTTTGTCCCTAACCATTTTGTCAAATCATGTATTGTACGTTTTCGAATCATATTCTGTTAAACCTTATTGTATATACAAATGTTACATGTTATATATTTTTTTGTTACACAAAACTACAGAATATGTGATTCCAATTTTAAATTACATGTTCTATGATTTATGGATTAGTGTTTATATTTTTAAACATTTCGGTTTATATACATATAATATTATAAAATTGTGATGTTTAGGGCTTAGGGTTTAGAGTTTGGGGTTCATATTCCATATAGTTAGGATGTAGTTTTTAGGGTATGATATTGTTTATGTTTCTTGTAAAACGTATGAAACACGATATACTATGTTGTTTCTATATTCATCGCACTTGATATTCTCTTTTGATATCGTTTACAAAAATCACAAACGTTCTTGTAATATATTTGAAAATATCGATAAATATTGTGTTTTAGTTATTAGTTGTTTTTCTCAAGTAAGTTTCATTCTAGATATTTTCGATATAATAAATCGAGATCTCTTTATAGTAGAGTACATTTTTACCATTTTTATACTCATATTTTCTGTATACTGAATCAATATTTGTTTCTAATTACTCTCTTTATTTGTATGCTCTTCATTCATTTACTAATCATCCATATCTAATGCAGATGAAACAATGGAGAAGGCAATTGATAATGAAATGAGTATTTTTGCCGTCTAATAGTATGGTTGATCTAAATGCCTCGAATATTCTCTATCTTATCATTTATTCACGAATCATTTTGATCTAATGCAGATGAATGTTAACTACAATGACTACCAAAAACTTGAAAAGGTAAATGATAATGAAGTCAATACTTTAGCGGTCTAATATATTTCTATTACTTTTTTATCATATTGCCTTCGTGATTATGTGATTGTGATATTTTTATAATAGTGTAGAAGTAAATGAGGCAGGTTGTTAGTATACAAGTAGATTCATAACTTATATTACTGCATGAATGAGTTCTTAGATTGTTTTTTACATTTTATTATTTGTATACTAATGTGTTTGTTCTAATGCAGATGAATGTAAACTACGAAGAGGATCAAAAAAAGATGAAGCCAATGGATCATAAACTAAGTACTCATACAATCAAATATATTAAATCTTTATAATTTAGTAATGCGGTGATCATTCTTAATTATTTACGATATTGTTGTTTTGTGTGGTCCATTAATTACATTCATGCAGATCAATATTAATTATATTGAATGCCAAACAAGTGAGAAGGTAATAATTCATGATGTGAGCATGAAGACTCGTGATCCATCTGTTTTTAAAATTTCTGAAGACTCGTATCACCTCATATCAGACAACTTACTCAAAGATGGTAATATTCCAAGATTTTTGCAGCTCTACATATAGAGTGTATTGTTATTGATATTTTATATGTGACAACTTATGATATTATTAATGTATTTTTTTTTACTTTTCTCTCATTTTATTGATCATTAAAATTGACTTTCCAAAAATGGTTTGTAATCTACGTTAGTCTTGAATAATAGTAGATGCTACTTAAACACTAGTATAAAACAACTTTCCAATAATGGTTTGTTCACGTGATCGGATTGTCAACAGTTGGTGAACATCATAATGAAGAAAATCATATTGGCCATCCCTAGCTTTAATCGAAGATGACGTTATTCCAATAATCTTGAAGCTCTACATATTATGTATTGTATTATAATTTTCATATCTGGCAACTTATTATATTAATGTACTATTCAAAAAGTTACTTGCCAAAGAAAGAGATATTGGTAAAATTGTTGTTACAAGACCAACGATTTTTTATCTCTGTTAGGCGTAATATTATGTGTAAGTGTTTCAAAACTCAAAGTATATAAGTGCTAGATAAAAAATTTATTCCGTTTGATGGATATTTTCTTACTAAATTGATAAATTTTGTGTAACCGCCACTAGAAAGGATTTGAAATAATTTCTTTTTTTTTTTGAAATTTATTCCCACTTTAATAGGATATATATTGACTTTCTACAGAAAATTTTAATTTTTTAAATTATACATAAAAGAAGTTTCCTATTTAAACTGATATATTGTTTCTCTAACCAAATATTTAAAAATTCGGAAAACTGATGACCAATATTATCTCGCACATTAATAACCAATAGAAATTATTTAATAAATTTCGTATACTCTTTTTGAACCTCTTTTAATTGTATCTTCTGATGGAATGTTTTTTGGACACTTACCCTATATATTTTGTCGATACCTCTTCATAAATCAAAGCAATCCTTAAACGTCTAGTGGTATAATATTGTTGCTCTATCTTATTCAATTTGTTTGAATCTTATTATTGACTTGTTTAATCGCTTGTGTTTGTATTATATTAGTATGATGATACTTTTTGTTTTTGAATTGCTCATGCAGATGAATCTTAACAACGTCATCAGACAAGCAAATCAGAAGGCAGTAGGCGATGAATTGTGTAGTAATTTAGATCCAACACTGCCTCATAAGTTTGACATAAAATAATTTTTGGATATGAAACCGAGAGATAAAACTATATTTATTGCATGTGAAATTGGATAAGTATCTTAGGTGATAACAAACCAGTTAATTCTGTTGGTAACACCGATGTCTTCAATTTAGCAAGTGAAGAGGCGTGGATCCATGGTGATTATATGTGTAAAGGAGTGATATTAGGCCAACTAATTGAACGCTTTTATGAATTGTATTCTCGAGAATTTTTTTTGAGGCATTGTGGTTATCTTTGGAGAAGAATCACAAGACATATGTCATGAGACGTCAACATTTTACCACTGCTAAATTTTTACACTTCCAAATGGTGGAATCTAAACCTACTGTTCAACAAATTGAGCAATTTCATCCAGTCTGCTACGAGTTGACTTCATAAGATGTATCGCTTTGCAATACTTTTATTGTAAACTTTTTGATCGAGAAGCTTCCTGTGAGTTGGCTAAATTTCATGACTTATTTAATGTGAATTCGAGGTTTAATGATGAGTCAATATTAGGTGTCGTCGCCAACTGCATACAAACTTTCAATAATTCATACAGGTAGTAGCGATCACCAACTGTATACAACTATTTATTATGTTACAATAGAATAAAATTGTATAGTAATTGTTGTTCAACTTTATATTAGACATATTAGGTGCTCTAATATCTGTTGAAAATCTAGAGTGGGAATTTAACCAAAGCGTTGGAACTGAATATCTCAAACTTGTCAGTTTTATATCATTATCCATTAACTGATATCAAGTAAGTCCACATTTTAATTATCATATCTTTTTGATGATATCGCTTATTAAAATATATGATTCCTATGTAATTTGTTTTTCTATCCTCAATTTTGCCTCAATCGAGTCAGTTATGTTGCATATAGAACAATTTAGAACAGGTTAATACATTCTGGTCATCTTATGCGGATGACATAGTCACCTGCGTGCTACAATTCTGGAAGATTGAAGTTGTAGACGGTTAGATAAATATAAATAATATTTTTATTCCAATATTTATTATATTAACAATATTTGTATACAATATATAGGGGGATATAGATTTGAGGAAATATTGACATTGACATCAAGTGAGCTGTATGACCATAGGCTTTGGTATAAAATGCCTTCTGAAGGAAGGGGATACCCGAGAAGCATAAGAGGAAAGGAAACACCTCATCCACAAACCTAAGAGTCTTCACCAGTGTGTGGACATACATGGAAAACCCTTTGGTGAGAGAGTAAGGACAAAACAAACAAGGAACCCCCACCCGAAAGGTCATCTGGATCTGCAAACTCTAGCTCAAGGATGGAAAGAACATGAAAACAGGTTGAAGGAACTAACATAGAGATCAATTCCCCACAATATGTGAAGAAGAGGGACCTATCGCACACACAAGAAAGTCGTACGAGTCTGTCTTTCCCCAAAATCACCTTCAAGAATGGCATGAACGGCCCCCATCTACAACTTTACTTCCTTATGTTGCAGTGGAACCAGCACAAGCACAACAACAGAGAGGCGCAGTGAACACTCCTACACAACCGATGCCCACTATTGAGGAAGTAATGGAAGAATTGCAGGAAGTAACTCTACAATACCTAAGCTGTACGGACCCAACGGAGACTGCAGCTAGGAAGAGTAGAGTCCTACAAGGAGAAGATGAAGGACAAATGAAGGAGACAGTAACGACTATAATTGTTGCAGAACAAAGAAACAACTTACCACTTCCAGATAGCAAGAGAGTGGAAGAGGATCCTCTTATTACACAGGGAGAAATCAGACACCCTCTCAGAATCACATATTCTGTCAATGGATCAGAAGCTGACCATCTGGAATCTGATAGCGTACAAGCACCCATGGTTAGAGACTCATGAAGGAAAAGAGGCAGACCAGCAAAGCTAAAATCCTTCATAACTAGCCCAAATACACTGAGGGATTTCAGCTATAGGAAAAGAAACATATCAAATTCTCATAGCTCACCTGGGAGAGCAACATCAAGTACTCATACTAAAGCAAGGGATGATCCTACAAGAAACCAACCATCATCATCTGCTTCTAGACAAAAGACCGCGTTAATCCCATCGATTTCAAAGAAAACAAAAGGATTTTCACGCATCTCGCTGCCCGGATCTTTGGCTGTGGCAAGCTGGAACTTTTGTGGGTCGGGGAACCCCATGAAAGTCCAACATCTAAAGGAGATTCACATGGTGAACTCTCCTGATTTGGTCTTTCTACTAGAGACGAAAAAAATGATGCAATGGTGCTTAAGGAGCTTGAATTCCTCCATATGAACCATTACTGCTGTGTCCCTCCTCATTCTCTGGGAGGAGGCCTTTATTTGGGATGGAAGGATGATGTGGACAAGGCTCTTCTCTATCCATGCAGACAAGGCCCTTGGCCAGACGGTTTTTCAGCAAGCTTCTTTCAATCTAACTAACAAGTAGTGGGCCTTGCTATTACACAAGAAATTCAAGCTTTTCTCTCCATGAGTCACTTGCCAAAGTCAATGAACGTCACTCATGTTAGGCTGATTCCAAAGAGTGTTGGATCTAACGGAGGGGCAGACTACCGTCCCATAGCCCTATGCAATGTGTTCTATAAGATCATATCTAAGATACTATCTCTAAGGCTGAAACCAGTCCTATACTCCATTGTTTTGGAAGATAAATCAACCTTCATTCCAGGAAGGGCCATTTCTAACAACGTTCTGATCACACATGAGGTGCTGCACTATCTTAAAATCTCGACAGCTCAAAACTAATGTGCCATGGCGGTTCAAACTGATATGAGTAAGGCTTACGACCGTTTGTAATTGATATACCCTATTTATTACCATTTTTAGGCCATGTTATAGGCTCTATTTAGGGTATATTATGTGTGTCTATACTACGTTTAAGACTCTTTACAGGTCCAAGTATGTTTTGTAGATATATGGAGATACTTGAAGTTTTTGGAGCATTTAGAAGAGAAGAATCCGTAGCTGATCGTTTAGAGAGTCAAAGTACAAGATAGTCGTCGATAGACGACACTACCTTGGCGTCGACCGATGTTACAAGACCAAGGTCGATCGATGTTGCACACTTGTCATCGATCGACGGCCCAATCACAGACAACTGATTTCAAGCCAAAGTTAGAGACAAATGACGAAGATGCCCTCGACGAGTTTTTACCTAAATTTTAGGGTTTTATATTTATGTTTTATGTATTACACAGAGACAAGTGTGCATAGTTGTGTGCACACGTGCACATAGTTGTGTGCACAAGTGTGCATAGTTGTGTGCAAAAGTGTATGGAAAACATTAGAGTCTTAGGGTTTTTAGGAGAGAAGATTCATAACTCCTTAGGGAGATTTGTATTGGAACCCCAATATTTTATCTATGCATTATATTGAAACTATTGTTCTTTCTTTGATTATGTATGGGTAGTTATCAACGAGATTTATGGTTGAATGATAACAATCACGAATTATCCCAAAAGTAGGATTGCTAAGTTGAATTAATATCCATCAATTGAGTTGTGTTTCATGTTTGCATTCTAGAGTAGCTAACTAGGAACTCGAAAGTAGGACATGGACGGCTACGAGAGTAGGTTATGTGCCAGAATAGACTTCATTGAACTCGGTTGTTAGGCGCATGCGAAATCTGGTCTAATTACCTTGGTGGACTTATCAAATCTCGTTTACACTTCCTTCTGATTTCACCGTCGATTGACATCATGCCTTAGCCGTCAATCGTTGGCATTTCCTTTTGCTTGCATACGAGAGTTGGACTTAAAAGGGTCATAATAGTTAATATTTGAGTTCTAGAATATTTACATTTTCGTGTTTCATATTCCCTATACCCCAATAAGCTTGAAACCCTAGATTTAGCATATTTACATTTGCATCTAGTTAGTTTAATAGCATATTTCCATATTTACATTAAAACATTATTATCATATTTTCATATTGCATCTATACCTCTTGATAAGAAATATTTCCTTAATTGATTGTTTACTACGATTATATATATATATATATATATATATCTACCTAGCTTAGTGTTTAGAAATAAGAAATCTATTGTGCGTCATTTCTCTCTGTGGATTCGATCCCTAAGTATTACACTTAATCTCTCTTGGCAGTATTATTTGTGTGTTAAGATCAAGTGATGCAAACAAGTGAACCCATTAGGAGGCATGAGAGCCTCATTAAGGAGAAAATGGAGGCTGGACAGAAGCACCATGTCAATGCATTGATTGATGATGATTTTTGGCAGGAAGTTAAGAGAGAAAAGCTCCAAGAAGGAGATTTTCGTGTGGAAAGTTCTATGTCATTCGGAAGTTCTCATTGGTGTCGATCGACACCAAGCGATGAGAGTCGATAGACAACGATTCCTGTAGTATCAGTTGCTTTGTGTGAATCAACTAACGTCGATCGACACAGAGATGAGAGCACCGACCGACAGAGAGATAGAGGTACCGATTGACAATGCGACCTGAGCATCGATAGACGGATGAGAAAACCATTTTGACTGTCGAGCATCAATGCGAGTTTTATTGTGCGTCCAACCATGATGGTTTCAGAACAGAATACAAACACGTCTGAAGACATGGATCTTGATAGAGAAGATGAGGGACACTCCAAGAGGAAGCAAAAAATCCCCAAACATCAACGCAGAGAAGCCAATGAAAAAGAGATGGATATCTTTACTAAAAGAGTTTTCAAAATTCCTTTAGATATTCCTTTTGATGAAGTTTATTATACTCACAGATTGTGGATATTTTTCTGGGAAACAAGGGTGACAGATGATGATATAGAGATCATGTTCAATCATCTCAGAGAGAAGATGAAGCAGGGGACTTGTCTGAGGAAGAAAAGTGATCCTTGGAAGTTTGTGGTTCCATGCTTCATCAAGGGTAACAAAAATCCCAATGCCCTATGTGATACTGGATCATCAGTGAGCATTATGCCAAGGACTATGGCAGAGGAGCTGAACCTGAAAGTAGAACCCTCCAATGATTCTTTCACATTTGTAGACTGCTCAAAAGTGAACTCAAGAGGGATGGTAAAAGATGTTCCAGTGCAGATTAACAACACCCTAGTCCCAGTAGACTTCCATGTGATGGATATCATGATAGATTGGAACTCTTCACTACTACTTTGGAGAGAATTCATGGCCACTGTGGGAGATATATGCGATATGAAGTTAAACAAATTGTATCTATCTCTAATTGATCAAAATATTTTTTTGCGAACCTGTTAAGAATAAGAACAAAGCTACTCTGATTGAATTGTGATGATGCAGAGATTGTGGCCACATGCTTCTGCGATTATGAGTTCAATGAGGAGTCGGAAGATGGAACATCGATCGATACCCAGCCCAGACAATCTATCGACGCATTTGCAGTTCAGCAACCCACCCTTTGTTATCAGTCGATAATCTTACTTCAGAACTGATCAACACCTACCATGAAAATTTCGAATACAACCCATCCTACCTCGAGTACGACAAAGATTACAGAGAAGAAGAGATAATCAAGTAGTGTGGTATTGCTATGTAAGAGGCTGGTGTTTTTCATGTTTCCCAACGAATCGGGAAATCGACATCGATCGACGGTAACCATACACCATCGATCGATCCTGATATTAAAGTAGATTCAGAACTAGATTCAGCAGCAGAACATGAGAAGGAATATGATTATCAACAACTAGATGAGTTCGGTATTCTGAGAGATTTAGAGGGTCACGCAAGAGCTATGGATGGAAAACTTTTACATGTCACTGAGGAAGACATAGCAGAGATACTTGCCATGGCTAATGGACCCGGAAACCTTCTCGGCCAACATTTTGATTATCGAGCCTCGATCGACAGTCACCATACACCATCGATCGACACACATCAGGCATACCGAGGATACAATGAAGCTTATGAAGAATACGATACATATTACAGAGAAGAAAAGCTGATTGAGTATCGCGGCCTAGCACCGAAAGACGATGCCTGGGTAATGAACGCGAAAGTGGATAATCAAGCATCAATCGACGGCATCTCCTGGCCATCAAACGACATCAGACGCAAACCAGAACAAGCACGTACAACAGAAGATACATATATTGGTTATCTTAGACCAAATGAATTTAGAATTTTCAGAGACCCAGAAGGATGTGCACGGGCTTTTTATGGGAGAATTCTACATATATCTAATGAGGATGTAGCAGATGTCCTTGTTATGGCTAATGGATCAGGAAATTTATTTGGACAACAACAGCATCGGTCGATTGATACACATGTAATAGAGAAGATCAACATTAAGGAGCATAAGAACGAGCTGATCCATAATGATTTATACAGTTCCAAACGTCCTATATCAATCGATACCACCATTCCAGGGGTACACACGTTTTGTACTTCTAATGCCTATAGTTCAGAAAGTCCACGATCGATCGACTGGAGCAACCCACTATCGATCAACGGTCGTATAGAGCATGGAAATAAAGCTTATAATGCTGATGGCAGAAGAATTTTCCATTGGGAGAAGAAAGATGAGTATGGCATCTATAGAGATGAGAAT
Source organism: Moricandia moricandioides (assembly GCA_905132885.1). Classification (NCBI taxonomy): domain Eukaryota; kingdom Viridiplantae; phylum Streptophyta; class Magnoliopsida; order Brassicales; family Brassicaceae; genus Moricandia; species Moricandia moricandioides. Next base: position 114,282 of record CAJHQQ010000835.1, on the reverse strand, counting down.
GGTAATACACGAGCTATAGACGGAAGAGTCGTGAATGTGCAAGAAGAAGACATCAGAGCAGTTCTAGAGAGAGCTACTATGTTTGAGCAGAGCTACATATGTTTACTAGAACATGCAGCAAAGATCGCTATGTCTACAAAGAAACAAAAGACATACATTAGAGCAGAGTTTGATGATATTGTGCATAAGATCTACAAAGTTCAAGAGATGTCACTGGATGATATTTACAAGAGGATTGATGATGTATACTATCCTATAGACAAATGCCTCACCGGTTTGACTACACGCATGGATGAGATGAAGCAAGATTCGGACACTGTTTAAAGTCAGCATGCGATTGGAGCAGACATACTGACATTGATCGACGACAGCATCATGCCATCGATCGATACTGAGATAGACAGACAAAAAACCACAGCAGAAAAAAAATTAGAAGACAAGTTCAATGAGATTGTTTTTTCTTAGTGCCTGATGAAGGAAGATATTTCTCAGCAATTGGAGGATATATCAGACACTACAGCTGCTAGACTTAGAATTTTACAGCGCAATATTGCAAATCTACAAACGAGATTGCATTCAATGGAGGTTGCTAGAGAGATTATAAAGAATGAGAAAGCCAAAGGAGATAAGGCAATGAGAAGCTTCATTGGTACATGGTTTCAGAAGAGGAAAGAAGATGTAGACACTTGTTTTCCAAGTGTGATCCACCTCCATACTAATTAGAAAGTTTAAAACGTAGAGCTTCTATAACCAAGCGCTGAGTGGGAGGCAACCCACTGTTTAGTAAATTTTTATTTAGTTTTTAGTTATAATACTATTTATTTCAAGTTTTATTTTGTTTTTGCGGACTCTTTGACTCCACCATCAGTCGACAATGGATTGTGACCATCGGTTGACCACACCCGCCTACCATCGATTGACACTCTCTTATATAGAGAGGTATCAAGTTTTTTTTTACTTCAATTTTTAATTATGATTTAGTTTTTCCCTAACAAAACCAGGACGGGATTTGACATGATATGTGTTTACTGTTCTAGCAGAGTATAAATATCCTAAACAATTAACTATCAAATTAACTCTTAATTCTAACACACAAAACAATACTCTTGCCAAGAGAGATCATGTGTAGTACTTAGGGATCAAATCCATAGAGAACAATGGCAGACAATAGATTTCTTGTTTCTTAAGACTAAGCTAGGTGATTATATATTGGTAATAAGTAATTAGTTTAAGGAAATATTCTTTAACAGAAGGTGTAGATGAAATATGGAAATATGCTAGTAATGTAGATATGAAAGTATGCTAATAATGTAAATATGGAAATATGCTAATAATCTAACTAGATGTAAATGTAAATGTAATTATGTTAGATGTAGGGTTTCAAGCTTCATGAATTATAGGGGATAAGATGCACAGATATGTCAAATTTTAAACATCGATCGATCTTGGTCTTGTACCATCGGTCGATGACAAGGCTGTGCTGTCGATCGACGACTATCTTGTACTTCGACTCTCTCTGTGATCAGCTACGGATTATTCTCTTCTAAATGTTCCAAAAAGTCCAAGTATCTCCATTTATCTACAAAACGTGCCTAGACCTTTAAAGACCTTAAAACATAGCCTAGACACACATAATAGACCCTAAATAGATCCTATAACATGACCTGAAACTGGTAATAAATAGGCTATATCAACTCCCCTAGACTTAACCTTTTGCTTGTTCTCAAACAAACAAGTCTACAAAAGAGGTTTTGAAAAGCGAAGACTCACATGATATCTAAGTATATTTGTCACCTTACTCTATTACAACCACATCCTATCAAGTCAATCACAGAGAAACTTCATATACAATATCCTAGTATTGCAACCAATTCCATTCTACCAACAACTTAGCGAATACTATTCTAACTCGCCCCTCTACTGATTTCATTTCTTTGCATAAAATAAAAGTGCATGCTTTACCTTGGGAGTATCGATCAAAGGATATATAGAATCTTACCTCTGCAAGTATCTGAACACACATGTAGCCTTCTCTGATTCCTTTCCTCTCTCTCTTCTCACTTCTTCTTAGCCAATGTCTTCCTTCTTTTGAGGGTATCATTTTATTTTTTAATTGACTAAGATATTTGGATATGCTTCCATGAATCCAGCCCTAATGATTTTCGCCGCCAAATCATGTTCACTTCTTTTTGACCTTTATCTTTTTCTAGGATCATATGAATCAAGCTTTAATGGTCGTAGCCACCAAATCCTGTTCGACTCCTTTTTAATCTGAAGGGGAGAGAGAGGGGAATCAGAAGCACATAGAGTTTTACCTTCCAGACTTGCAGAAGGAATCTGATCTAGTGTATATCAAATCCCAAAGCAAACAAATAATGTGAGGATTATTGTTGGAAATCAGCTTTGGTTCCTTGAAACTTTCTAATCAAGTGTGATATAGTGACAGGATGATCCACTTCGGTATCTCTAGTAATCTCTGCAAACAACTTTCTAAGGATGGTGCTAAAGTGTAGTTAGTCAATAATAATTTTTTTATCATAGTCCTCTTCTTAACTCGATAAAACTCTTTGAAAAAAATTATAGCTAGTAAATAAAACTAAAAAACAATAAAATAGCGTTAACGAATCTCCCCTAGACTTAAATTACGTTTTCCCCAGCGTAATCCACCTCGGATTGGTTAGGAAAAATCAAATCATAAGTAGATAGCTTATTATTGAACTCGATCCCGCTCTCTGTAAGAGAGTGTCGATCGATGGTAGGTGGGTTTGGTCGATCGATGGTCGCGATCCACTGTCGACTGATGGTGCCTCTATGGTGTCAATCGATGGTAGTGTATATAGTCTGTAAAAGCAAAATAAAAATCGAAATAAATAGTAGTATAAGTAAAAACTAAGTAAAAATTTACTAAACAGTGGGTTGCCTCCCACTCAACGCTTGGTTATAGTCTTAAGCTCGCCGTTTTGAACTTTGTGACTAGAATGGAGGTGGATCAACACTTGGAAAACAAGTGTTTACATCTTCTTTGCTCTTCTGAAACCATGTACCAAAGAAGCTTCTCATTTCTTCATCTCCTCAGGCTTTCTCATTCTTTATGATCTCCTTAGTAACCTGCACTGAATGCATTCTCCTTTGTAGATTCTCAATACTGCGCTGGAGTATTCTAAGTCTGGCAGCTGTAGTGTCTAATATGTCCTCCAATTTCTGATAAATATCTTCTGTCATCAGGCCCTCAGAAAAGCGCACTTCTGTCTGTCGAAATCAGTGTCGATCGATGGTAAGATGTTGCCGTTGATCGATGTCACTCTATCCCGTCAACTCGCAAGCTGTCTTTGAATAGTATCCAATTCTTGCTTCATCTCATCCTTGCGGATAGTCAAACTGGTGAGGAACTTGTACATCTATAGTAGACATTATCAAGCCTTCTGTAAAAATCGTCCGATGACCTCTCTTGAGCTGTGTAGATCTCATCCACAATGTCGTCAATCTCTGCTCTGTTTTATGTTTTTGGTTTATGCCTGGACATACCGATCTTTGCTGCATGTTCAGGTAAACATATGTAGCTGTATTCAAACATAGTAGCTCTCGCTAGAACTGCCTTGATATTTGCTTCTTGCACATTCACAACTCTTCCGTCTAGAGCTCTTGCATTACCATTCTCATCTCTGTATATGCCATACTCATCTTGCTTTTCCCAAAAGAAAATTCTTCTGCCATCAACATCAAAAGCTCTCGTTCCATACTCTACGCGACCATCTATCAGTAGGGGATTTATCCAACCGACCGGTCCTGGAGTTTCCGAAGTAAAGGAGTTAGATGTACAGAACTCTTTGACCTTTAGAATAACGGTATTGATCGATGCGTTCTTCTTATTGTCGATCGATGGTTGAGTTTGGATTGTCTCGTGCTTCTGCTCCTTGTTGTCGATAGATGCTGGTAGGTGAGTCGATCGATGGTTGTTGCTGTTGTCCAAAAACATTTCCTGATCGTCAAGCCATAATAAGGGAGTCTGCTACATCCTCCATAGGTAGAGTTAGTAATCTCCCATAAATATCTCGTGCACGTCCTTCTGTATTTCTGAAAATTCCAACCTCATCTGGTCTGAGATAACCATCTTCTGTATATTTTGCTCCAAGTAATTGTTCTCGTCTTCGTTTGATGTTGTTTGATGGCCAAGATATGTTGAGGATTGATGCTGGATTGCCTACTCTCGCATTCATTACCCAACCGTCTTCTTCTTCCAGTGTCAGGCTGCGAGGTTCAATCGACTCTTCCACTCTGTAATATGCATTGTAGTGTCGGTAAACTCTACCATATCCGTGGTAAACCGGATTGGTGTCGATCGATGGGGTATGTGGACCTTCGATTGATGCTCTATAATCAGGCTGGTGACCAAAAAGTTTTCCAGCTCCATTAGCCATTGCAAGAATGCATGCCACATCTTCCTTTTGTGACATGTAGAATTCTGCCATCCATAGCTCTTACATTACCGTTTGGATCTCTCATAATACCGAACACATCTGGTTTTAGATAACCATATTCTCTTTCGCGTTCTGCAGCTGAATCACGTTTGATTTCTGCTTCACTCCCAGTATTGATCGATGGTGCATGATCACCATCAATCGATGTCGATTTCCCAGGTTGATGAGAAACATGAAAAACTTCAGCCTCTTCCATAGCAAGCCCTCGGTACTCAATTGTTTCTTCATCTTTGTATTCTTCGTCATACTCGAGGTAGGCTGTGTTGTAATGATATGTTGGAGTGTCGATCAATTCAATAGGGAGGGTATCGATCGATTGTTGAACTTAAGGTTGTCGATCGATGTGTTGGGTGAGGTGTCGATCGATGCTTTTTCTTCTGATTCCTCACCGAACACATAATTGCAGAAGCATGTGGCCACAAGCTCTGCATCACTGCAAAATTTCTTGAGGGAAGTTTTATTCTTATAAATTTCATAATACACATTATGATCAATCAAGGAAAGGTACAACTTGTTTTTCTGCATGTCAAAGATAGCTCCTACGGTGGCCATGAAAGCTCTTCCAAGTAACAGAGAAGAGTTCCAATTGATCTGGATATCCATCACATGGAAGTCTATCAGGACTAAGACATCTTCAATTCGCAGTGGGACATCTCTGCATATACCTCCTGAGCCTACTCTAAAGAAATCCACAAAGATGAAAGAATCACTGGAAGGCTCCACTCTGAGGTTCAACTTCCCTGCTATAGCTCTGGGCATGATGCTCACTGACGATCCAGTGTCGAATAAGGCATTGGGAAACTCGTGGTTTTTGATCAGGCATGGCACAACAAACTTCCCAGGATCACTTTTCTTCTTCGGAATGATTCTTGGCTCTCTTCTAGGATGATCCTTGGTAGCCTTATCAACTATCACAAGTTCTGATGTATCCCTATTTTGCTATGGAGTTGTCGTATTTGTGACTTTTGGTCGATTAACTCGTTTTGTTACTGGGTACCATGATTGATTGTACGATCTCTTTGTCGAGTGATGCTCAAAAATTTTCTCGAATTTTTCAAATCAACAGGAACCGCCGATCGATTCTCTCTGGTTGGTATCGATCGATGCGTGTGTGAAATGTCTAACGAACCCAAATTTCCTATACGGAATCCTTCCTCTTGTGGCTTCTCTTTCTTGACTTATACCCAAAAATCATCATCAATCACAGCATTGACCTGATGTTTATGCCCAGATTCTTCCCTCTCCTTAACCATAACCTTGTATCTCGTAAGGGTTTCACTCTCCTGAGTCACCTGATTTTCCAAATTTTCCACACGGATGTCGAGATCTTCGATTTTTGTGTTTGTGTGGATGTACATGAAATCTAACTTGTCATTGAAATCCACAATCATCTTCTGTTGTCCCTCCAGTACCTTGTCAAACATAAATTCGATTCATGGTCTTCTGATTGGCTTTGAAATCTCCATGCTTCTGGCAGCTTGGGAATTAGCTTCAGGTTGAGCTATTGCAGCGTTTGCTTCTTCTACTTCTGTATCAGGGATTACAGCTCCCTGATTGTCTATCTTTTGACATTCTGCATTACGCAGATGACCATTGCGATCATGCAAGTCTCCATTCTTGTCCTGAACAACTATTATAGGCGCAACCATCTGAACTCGTCTGTTGTCGTCAATTGATGCGGATGAGGTGCAATCGATCGATGCTAAGTGATCAATGTTGGTCGATGCTAGAGTTCTGATGTCGGTCGATGCTGTCCGTAAAGAAGTTTCGATCGACGATAAGTAAGTGCCGTCGATCGATGGTGTCGTCTTTCTTTGCGGATCGTACGCTCGAGTTAATGTGGGTCTGAGAACAATAATTATTGTCCTTTGTTTCTCCTGGTACTCTTTTGCATGCACCTGAAAACAAACAAAAAGAAAAATCAGTAACTTGAAATTAACAAACCTAGACTAAATCCTAGAAATTTAATCTAATGGCGATCAATGTTCCCCGGCAACGGCGCCAAATTTGGCATGTTGTGTGTTTACTGTTCAAGCAAAGTATAAATATCCTAAACAGTTAACTATCAAATTAACCCTTAACCCTAACACATGAAAAAATACTCTTGCTAAGAGAGATCATGTGTAGTACTTAGGGATCGAATCCACAGAGAACAATAGCACACAATAAATTTCTTATTTCTAAACACTAAGCTAGGTGATTATATATATTGGTAACAAGTAATTGGTTTAAGGAAATATTCATAATATGAAAATATGCTAGAAATGTAAATAAGGAAGTATGTTAATAATGTAAATATGGAAGTATGCTAATAATCTAACTAGATGTAAATGTATATATACTATATCTAGGTTTTTAGGCAAGTGGATTATAGAGGATAGAGGCTAAGGGTATTAATCATAGAACTCGATATCTAGTGTAAAAGACGATCAGCTCTCGCTGCGAGTATAATCTATTGACTAAGTCCAATGTCTCAGCTCTTGCTTGTTAAGATGAAATGACCGTCGATCGATGGCAATGATCCTACGTCGATCGATGGTTCTTGAGTCAAGCTTTATGACCTAATTCGATAAGTTCACTAGATTAACTAAATTAACTCTCGTTTGTTTCTAGAACCTAGCTCAACATGATTAATTCCGATAGTAGGCCATGCTCTCGCTTGCGCCTAACTATCCTATTATCAGGGTTCTAGTTAGCTACTCTAGAAAACAAACAATAAACACAATTCTATTGATAGATCTAATAATAACCCTAACAATTCTATTCTTTGGCTAATCCACCAATACCATTAGTAAACCCTAAATCTAGTTGACAACTACTCAGACATAATCAAGGTAAGAATAATAATCTGAATAAAATGAATAGATAAAACATTAGGGTTCCAATACAAATCTCCCTAAGGAGTTATGAATCTTCTCCCTAAATAAATCCTAAAACTCTGATGGAGTGCTGGTGCACACACAAACAAAGCACTCTAACTAGCACCTAGCACCCAACACTCCAGCACACACACCTTGGTGCAATATATAAAGTATAAATATAAAACCCTCTAGGTCAAAACTCGTCCAAGGGTAATCTTGTAATCTTGTGTCATATCTCTAACTTGGGTTTGAAATCGGATGTCTGCGAATTGGTCATCGATCGATGTCTGATGTGCAACATCGATAAATCTTGGTCATGTAACGTCGGTCGACGCCAAGGTTGTCGTCGATCGACGACTATCTTGTACTTCGACTCTTATTATGATCAGGTACAAATTATTCTCCTCTAAATGTTCCAATAGCTCCAAGTATCTCCATATATCTCCAAAACGTGTTTGGACCTGTAAAGACCTTAAAACATAGCATAGACACACATAATATACCCTATATAGAGCCTATAACATGGCCTGAAACTGGTAATAAATAGGCTATATCAGGATTACACTTGTGACAATGTAGTTTAAGTCTGGGGGAGGTTCGATATTGCTATTTATTTGTTTTGAGTCTTGTTTACTATATCTATATAAGTTTTTCAAAAAGTTTTTATTGAGTCAAGAAGGGGACTAGATCAAGATTTATTATTGACTAACCACACTTTAGCACTATTCTTATGAGGCTGTTTGCAAAGATTATTAGAGATACCAAAGTGGATCACCTTGCCGCTATATCACACTTTCTTAGAAAGTTTGAAGGAGCCAAAGCTGATTTCCAACACTAATCCCTAAACTATCATCTTGCTTTGGGGCGGGCTTGGTGTCTCTCTCCCCTTTAGATTAAAAAAGGAGTCGAACATGATTTGGTGGCTACAACCATTAAAGCTCAATTCATATGATTCTAGAAAGAGATGAACGTCAAAAAGAAGTGAACATGATCTGGTGGCAAAAACCATTAGGGCTTGATTCATGGAAGCCTGTCCAAATATCTCAGTCAATTAAAAAAATAAAATGATACCCTCAAAAGAAGGGAGATATTGACTGAGAGAAGTGAGAGAGAGGGAGAGAGAGAGAGAGAGAGAGAGAGAGAGAGAGAGAGAGAGAGAGAGAGAGAGGAAAGGGATAAGAGAATACTACCTGTGTACTCAGATAGTTTGCAGGGGTAAGAGTCCATGTGTCCTTTGATTGATACTCCCAAGGTAAAGACTGCACAATTAATTTATGCAAAGAAATGATCTTAGTAGAGGAGTGAGTCAAGCTAGTATTTGCTAAGTTGTTGGTAGAATGGATTTGGTTGCTATATTAGGATAGGGTATATAAAATTTCTCTATGATTGACTTGATAGGATGTGGTTGCAACAAAGTAGGGTGATAGTTATACTTAGACATTATGTGAGTCTCCGCTTTTCAAAGCCTCTTTCACAGGCTTTGTTTGCTTGAGGACAAACAAAATGTTAAGTCTAGGAGAGTTGATATAGCCTATTTATTACCAATTTTAGGTCATGTTATAGGCTATATTATGTGTGTAGACTATGTTTTAGAGTCTTTACAGGTCATGGTACGTTTTGGAGATATATGGAGATACTTGGAGGTTTTTGAGCATTTAGAAGATAGGAATCCGTAGTTGATTATTTAGAGAGTCGAATCGATCGACGACACTACCTTGGCGTCGACCGATGTTACAAGACCAAGGTCGATCGATGTTGTAGACTTGCCATCGATCGACGGCCCAATCACAGACAACCGATTTCAAACCCAAGCTTGAGAAATGACGAAGATGCCCAGGACGGGTTTTGACCTAAATTTTAGGGTTTTATATTTATGCTTTATGTATTACACATAGACAACTGTGCATAGTTGTGTGTACAAGTGCGCATAGTTTTGTGCACAGGTGTGCATAGTTGTGTGCACAAGTGTGCATAGTTGTGTGCACAAGTTTTTGGAAAGCATTAGAGTTTTAGGGTTTTTAGGGGAGAAGATTCATAACTCCTTAGGGAGATTTGTATTGGAACCCCAATATTTTATCTATGCATTATATTCACACTATTGTTTTTTCTTTGATTATGTCTGAGTAGTTATCAACTAGATTTAGGTTGAATGATAGGAAGCATGGATTAGCTCAAAAGTAGGATTTTTAGGTTGAGTTAATATCCATCAATTGAGTTGTGCTTCATGCTTGCATTCTAGAGTAGCTAATTAGGATCTCGAAAGTAGGACATGGACAACTACGAGAGTAGGTTCTATGCCATAATAGACTCCATTGTACTAGGTTGTTAGGCGCATGCGAGAGCTGGTCCTATTAGCTTGGTGGACTTATCAAATATCGTTCACTCTTCCTTTTGATTTCACCGTCGATCGACATCAGGCTTTAGCCGTCAATCGACATCAGACTTTAGTCGTCGATCGATGGTCTTTCCCTTTGCTCACATACGAGAGTTGGAGTTAAAAGGGCCAGAATAGTTAACATTTGAGTTATAGAATATTTACATTTCCGTGCATCATATTCCCTATAATCCATTAAGCTTGAAACCCTAGATCTAGAATATTTACATTTGCATCTAGTTAGTTTAATAGCATATATCCATATTTACATTAAAGCATTATTATCATATTTCCATATTGCATCTATACCTCTTGATAAGAAATATTTTCTTAATTGATTGTTTACTACTAATATATATATTTACCTAACTTAGTCTCTAGAAATAAGAAATCTATTATGTGTCATTTCTCTCTGTGGATTTGATCCCAAAGCACTACACCTGATCTCTCTTGGCTAAAGTTTTAATTGTGTGTTAATATTAGGGTTAATTTGATAGTTAATTGTTTAGGATATGCATACCCTACTAGAAAAATAAACAAACCCATGTCAGTAATGGAAATTAATCTCTCTGGTTTTTCAGAAGCTGGGTTTACACGAAACTTGGAACAAGTGGGTAATGCAGTGTATAACAACAATCTCGTACTCATATCTAATCAACGAATCAGTTTATGGTCAATGATACCATATTGTGGCATAAGGCAGGGGGATCCTCTTTCTCCTTACATCTTCATACTATGTGGAGAGGTCCTGTCTGGCTTGTTCAAGCTAGCTGAGAGGGATGGTTTGCTTCCTGGTATTAGAGTTGCCAGAGGAAGCCCAAGAATTAATCATCTGCTTTTTTCTAGTTAACTCCAGAGAGCTGCACCAAACTCAAAGAAATATTGCAGGAGTATGAATTGGCATCTGGAAAAAATATAAACACAACAAAGTCCTCAATCACCTTTTCAAGTAAGACGCCACAAGACAAGAAAGACAATACAAAACAAATGCTGGATATCCAAAAAAAAGGAGGAGTGGGGAAGTATTTAGGATTACCTGAGCATTTTGAAAGGAAAGAAGGACCTTTTCACCTCCATTGTCGATTGTATACGGCAAAAGGCTCATAGCTGGTCTACCAAACAGCTTTCCAAGGCAGGAAGAATGACCATGATCAAAGCAGTGCTTACAGTTATTCCCACGTACGCTAGCTCATGCTTCCTTCTCCTGATAAGTTTATACAAGAAGATCCAGTAACCTTTGACTCATTTTTGGTGGGATGGAAATAATTAGCAAAGGAAAATGTGTTGGGTCTCATGGTCAAAACTCACAAAACACAAAGCAGAGGGAGGTTTGTCCTTTAGGGAAATACATGCTTTCAATCATCTACTGCTAGCAAAACTCTCATGGAGAATCCTGACCAAACCGGAGTGCCTCCTGGCAAGAGTTTTGAAAGGAAAATACTGCACAAAACAAAGTTTCTTGGAGGTATCTACACCCACATCTTTCTCTCATGGATGGAGAGGCATTCTCTCTGGCAGAGATCTTCTGAAATCCAACCTGAGAAACGCAATAGGAAACGGTTTAAACACTAAAGTCTAGAAGGACTCTTGGATCTCTCTGACAGAGAGTGTTAAACCGTTTGGCCCTTTTACAGGGGATGCATATGACCTCACAGTGTCTGACTTCCTCAAAACGGATCTGAAATGGAATGAAGAACGTATAGAAGAACATTTGCCTGAGTTCGTATCTCAGATATTGTTGCTGCAACCGAGTCAATTCGGTGCTCAGGATAGCTTTTTCTGGCAGCCTACGATCTCCCGGGGGGGGGGGGGGGGGTATAATCCACTAAATCAGGATACTATGCTACGAAGGCCATAGAATAAGTATGAAGCCATGACTCGATAGTAACCCCAATACTGTTCAACTGGATTCATGATGTACACTACAAGAAATGTGGGTATTAATAGCATCATATTATAGCGTTTATTATAGTTATGCTATTGTATACCAACACTTGATTTTTTGTATAGCATTTGTCGTTATAAAAAACTATATTCGTTCTCGCGGGAAAATAAAAATGCTTAGCCGCGTAAATTTGCTAAGTGTAGGCACCTTACTATTGCAAAACTAAAACTAAACGCTATCTTAAATGTAAATATCTCAAATTTAAATATATATATATATATATAGAAGGCCACTTGTCGATATAATTTTAGCTCTTTCTTCACTTCTCATAAAACAATGAATTCGTAAACGAAACCCCTTTTCCTAAATGAAACCCTTTTTCATTATTTCTCAAAAAAATTGAAGCTTCAATTGGTATGTTCTCCTTCAATCGTAGATTCTTTGTTATATCTCATCTATATCGATTCTTCATTATCAACAAAGGAGTGGAAAAATATTTTGATTTTGGGTTTTGATTCTTGGTTTGTGTGAACATGCATGTGGTAGCTTGTGATTTTGTGTTTCGATTTAGACTATTTTGGGTTTCGATTCTTAGCTTTCGTGAACATTCATGTGTAAGTTTGTGATACTGGGCTTCGATTTAGACTATTTTGGGCATCGATTATTAGATTGTGTGAACATGTATGTGGAAGTTTGTGATTTTGGGTTTTGATTTAGACTATTTGGGTTTCGATTGAATGTTTTTCATTTATCAATTTCAGAAATGGCGAAGACAAGAGGAGGAGGACAAGTTAGTTCTCGTCGTAGTAGACGTAATCAAGGTTTGGAGGTTGAAGATCTAACACCGCAAGTTGCTTATGCAACAACACTAAAGGTGAATAAGAAGATAACAGCAAAGAAAGTGGCTTCCTAAAAAATGAATTTCATTGTAACTAAGACAATAAGGGGTAGAAAGAAGAAAGTGGCTGCTGAAGATGTAACACCGGAAGATGATGAGGTAGAAGATGTAACACCGCAAGATGATGAGATAGAAGATGTAACACCACAAGTTAACGCTGTGGAAGAAGATAAGAGTAATGACAATGAGGCTGATCAGGTTGAGAAAGCAATGTCTGGAGATGATAAAGAAGATTTTGAGATAGAAGGAGAACCTTATTTGATTGGACATGAACAGAAGGAGGATAAAGAAGAAGCTGACAATATGGAAGAAGAAGGTGAACATGTAGAGAAAGATAATGACGAGAATGAGAGTGAGAATGAAGAATAAGATGTCAATATGGAAGAATATGAAGTTAGCAATGCTCAAGATGATGAGATTCCTAGTACTAAACTAGAGGATGAAGTGAAAACAATAAATAAAAGAGGACCAACAAAGATGCGTAAAGTGGCTGAAAATCCTAATGAAAAGGTTGCAGTTACATTCACTTTGGTGATCATGTTAGACCTGGTTCAATAACATTATCATCTTTTCTTGGCCTTCTTGTGAGGGAACACGTGTCGGTAACACTTTCTAATTGGAGAAAACTTGATGCAGTGACTAAACAAACAATGTGGGAAGAAATTTAGGTATGTTTATATATGCAATTAAGTTTTGTTGAAAAACTAAGAAATTATAAATATGTTTGATCTTTGCTTATTGTGATTCATGAGAGGTTTAACTTGCAAGACGAGTGGCAAAAAACTGTTATTTTCAAGCAGTTGGGAAGTTTGTGGAGGGCTGGGAAGTCAAGGCTAGTGTCACATGTACATGCTACGAAGACTGCTGCTGAGAAAATAGAATTAAACCTAGAAACATCCCATCCATTCAACTGTGGAACTCTTGGGTTAAGAGCAAGACTACCAAATCTTTCACGGTTAATTATCTAAAACTAAGTAACTTTCTTGTTTATATGTCATGTCTTATAGATTTAATTACACTCATATTTATATTGTAGGAAATAAGTAACAAGTACTGAGAGCTGAGAAAAAAAACAGATCCCTCACACAACCAGCCGCAAAAGGAATGCTTCATTTAGCTTATGATATGGTAAAAAGAGTACTCAAACATCTATATATTGTACAACTGTTTTAATAAAATTGTACTGAGACATGTCTGTATTTTATATAGAAAAAAGAGCCAAGACCCAAGTAAGGTAAGTAGGAGTAATGTATGGATTTCGGGACATACTCATGCTGATGGTAGACATGTGAAGCCTCAGTTTGCTGAGAGTATTGTAAGAATTCTGGAACTTGTTATATTATATTGTGTATGATTAATGGATTTTGATCAAGAGTTATCTTGTGTATAAATATTTGTATTAGGAACAAATACAACCACTTGATAGTCAAATGTACACTACATCAGCTGCTGATAACATAAGGGAAGATGTTGTGAGCAAGATTTTGGAAAAAAAAACAGGGACGAGTAAGCGGGTTTGGTAGAGGGATTACGGCTACTAAGCTAGCATTTCTTCAATCTAGAGATGCAAAGATTTCTGTTATGGCGGGTCAGATTAAAGATTTAAAGGGCATGGTCTAAGACTTAGCTGGAAAGAAGGTAATCTTTTCATTACATTTGGTAAACTGGTTTTAAGATATTTCAGAATTCATTTTCCTTCTCACAGAAAAGTAATGGTGATACTGAAACATCTGAGACTAGTGCTGGATTCAAAGAACGAGTGAGAGTACAAATACTTGATTGGTTTGATTCAGAAGATGTCGTTGTTGGTGAAGGAGAATTTTGCTCTGATGAACCGATGTGCAAAATTGGTCTTGTACCGATTGGTCCTAATGCAGTGGCTATTCTTGTTAAGTATGCATTAAGCTCAGAAGCTTCTCTCTTGAGGCCTACAAAAAAATGTGTTATCTCTTGAAGAAGTTGTGGGATGCAAAATAGCTTGGCCAATAAATAAAGTTATTTTTGACAGGAATCCAATCTCTTCTCAAGATGTATCCATGGTAAAGTTTTCCAATCTTGTTTTCTTCTGCAAAAGTATCCAATATATATCTCTAATCATAAGCTTCTTACATTTTAGCAGCCCAAGGAAGGTGAAACTTGAAGATGCAAAATATATGATTGGACTAGTGAAGAGGAGGAGGTTATTGCTGAAGGTCTGCTCATCTAATCCCAAAGAGATGGTTAACAATATACCTCTAGGTTCAAATGTTGTTAGTATGAAGTTGTGAAGGTGTTTAATAATAATGCTCATTTGTGGAGGCCAACTGCGGATATGTTTGTGATTGGTTATGCAAACGAGAAAATTGCATGGCCAGTCCTAAAGTTTGAAGTCATGGCTACAACGAGACCTTCAGATGCAACACCTACTACAACTACAGCCAAGAAAAAAACATCACCTACGAAACCAGCCAAGAAAAAAAGCAGACGTATGCTATTGGAATGAAGTTATTTTATCTGTTTGTATGTTGATTGACATTGGATCTTTGATTGATGTTTTGAATTTGCTTATATTATTTGCTTTGAGTTGTAGAGTCCCGACAGCACTAGATCCACCAAAAGTGCAAAGCAGAAGTGTATCCTTTTAGATTGTAGCAACTCTGGACGTAAAGTAGCTGAAGGAAGAATAACTTCAACGGATTCGAAAGAGTTGTGCCACTTTGTACCACTAGGTCCAAATGCAAGCAAGGTTTGGGTTGAAGTGGCTAATATTGGTACTGCAGAGGTCTGGAGGCCATAAGAGATTGAATACATTTCAGATGCAATAGGCTCAGTTATGGTATGGCCAAATGATAAACTAATGTTCGTGTGAAACTTAGAAAAAGTTATGTATTGCTAGTTAAAACTTATTATGTTTTGGTACAAACTTAAGAGCCGATTATTGTGCTTTGGTACAAACTTAAGAGCTGGTTATTGCGCAATATTATCTTAAGAAATGTATTTTGGATTATGTAAGCATGTGAAATATAATGTCATATTATGTAATATAATGTATTATTTTAAATCCAATTGTTTAGACCCCTAAAATTACAACCCTAAGCCCTAATATTAAATCCCCAAACCCTAACGCTAAAACCCAAAACCCTAAATTTAAAACCCTAATCCCTAAAGTCTTTGATCATAAACCCTATATACATAACCCTATTTAGTGTACATAAATGTCAAATTTTAATATTAAAGGTCAAATTTTAATTTTATAAAAACTCGTATTTCATATAAGTATGATAGTGTAATCTTATTTTTATAAAAACTCATATAAGAATTGGTGATTGAATCATGTATACATAGAACTCAGTCTTAGTGTTTATGAACATATAAGTTAGATTGTTGTAATACTACTATAGTAATGTTCTTAATTTTTAAAATTGGTATATATAAGAAATAATATTTTTAAAATTGAAATACTGATGTTGAACTTTTGTAAAAAAAGAATGTATATTTTTTGATTAATAACATATTTTATATGTTAATTTCAGATTTAAAACAAAAAACAAATTCTTAACCAATGAGCATTAGAGGCAGAGATTGCATACATGGCTAATCCTACACCGTTGGATATGTCTTCCCAAATTTAAACTGAACCATTCTATCTTATTGAAACTACACCGTTTGATTTGTTTCCCTAACACTGATCCGAGCCGTTCCTTTTCAGATCCTGAGTTGCACGGCAAAAATTTCAGAGCAAAACACAACTCGTCTTTAGGGTTAACACAACTTCAAGTGAAAAATTCTTGTTTTGTCTCTGTAATTTTGATTTGAGCACATCGTTTCAGAACGGATCCATCTCTATCGTGACTAAATGGATAAGATGTGGGTTTGGCTGACAAAGTATAATCTAAAATCACTCGAGCTTACTTGTATTCAGCGACTGAAAGAAAGCTAACTTCGTTTTTGCGATTTACCATGTAGGAATAGTCATGAGTATTCAGAAAGAGCCACTAATTTTGTGAATTCATCAGCAAGAAGATTGGGAGATCTGTCTGAAATGCTATGCTCTTGTAGAGATTGCCGCAATTTATGCGATCAGTAAGTAGATAAAATAGTTGAGCATCTAGTGATTAGGGTTATGGATAAGAAGTATAAGAGTTCTTGTTAGAGTATTCATGGTGAAAAAAGAGATTCTACAGAAAACAGTGGTCTTCAATATGAAACAAACGCATTTGATTTGTTCAAGACATCATTCTCTATGGGCGAAGGTGATCCATATCAGACGAATGACAGTGCGGTAGAGTCAAATAATGAACCCTTTTTCCATGAAAAATACCAATCACAACACTTAGCCAGTGTTGTTAGTGAACTATAACACGCCTCCAACAATGTGTATGAAGGCTAAGAATATACTGTTGACTTTGTTGATCCATGGTCCAACAGCTTCTGGTAATAACATAGATGTTTACTTAGCACCTTTTATAGACGATATAAAAGATATGTGGTCTGAGAGTATTGAAGTCTATGACTCGTTTGCGAAGGAGAGTTTCACACTTAGAGCTTTGCTGCTTTGGAGTATCAATGACTATCCAACCTTAGGAACATTGTCTGGATGTAAAGTGAAGGGGAAGCAAGCCTGCAATGTATGTGGAAAGGATACACTATGTAGGTGGCTTAAGTTTAACTGTAAGTTTGTCTACATCGGAAATATAAAGAGACTACCGCCTGGCCATCTTTACATATATAAAAAAGCTTGGTTTGACAACACTGTTGAGGAAAGGAATGCAAATAGGATACAAACTGGAGCTGAAATATATGTGACACTACGGGCTTTTAGGAAT
The DNA here is from genome assembly GCA_905132885.1 of Moricandia moricandioides. Taxonomy (NCBI): domain Eukaryota; kingdom Viridiplantae; phylum Streptophyta; class Magnoliopsida; order Brassicales; family Brassicaceae; genus Moricandia; species Moricandia moricandioides. Next base: position 96,981 of record CAJHQQ010000835.1, on the reverse strand, counting down.
GATTTTGGAAGACCTCTAGGTAAGGAAAATAAAAGAAAAGGAACAGACACTACAAAAAAAGTGGGATTGATAGCACATTATGATAGCGTTGTTTCCAAACTTCTATTAAAAATCGATTTTTTTTTTGAGTTTACATTAATAGCACTTTATTAACGCTATTGTGTAAAATTAGTGAACGGGAGTAGAAAATCACTAATACCGCCAATATTTAGGCGAAAGTTAGTTACGCGTCAAACATAATTTTTTTTTATCTTTTTTTCGATAACACATTAGGATAACATTGTTTTTAAAATTGCTATGAAAAACCAATTCCTAATCTTTGAAATCTTAATCCTAAACATGTTTTAAACCCTAAGCTCTAAATATAAACCTTTAAACTCTAATCTTTGCATAACATTAGCTGAAACTGTAAACTTAAACTCAAAACTATTCCTTTTAATCTTAATCCTTAACTTCCAAAACACAAACCTTAAATCGTTAGTCAAACTCTATGCCCTAAACTCTATACATAAACTCTAAACATAAACCTTATACTCCAAATCATAAATATTAACACTAACATATTGTATTCCACACCGCCTACTGTTCATACTTTAGTTTTAATCTTAAATTAAAATTCAAAATTTAGTTATTTTCAAAATTGAATCTCAAAATCTTAAAACCAACCCTTATCATTACACTTCAAACCCTAAAATCTACATCCAAATCATAATCTAAATATTAATCTAATATTTTAAAAATTAAACAGCAAACCTTAATACAAACTTTCAATTTATTATTAAAAAAAAAAACTCATATCTTACCCAAACTCCAAACTCCATATATTTAAATTCATAAATTAAACTTCAAATCTTATATTCTCTACTTAAATCTAAAATATTAAAAATAGCAATACACTAAATTTTAAAAATAATACAAAATCTTAAACCGACCCAATTTTTTTACTCAAAACATAAATATTAATCTTAAAACTTATTCAATGATCTAATTACTTTATATTTTTCACAATTTATTCAACTTTATATTTAACTCCAAGTATATTTTATAATTTTAATCCTAATTTTTAATAAATTTTAAACTGTAAAAATATAAATTTTGAATAAAACATAATTTTAAAAAAATTACAAACAAAATAAATCACCAAATAAAGAAAGATAAAACAAAAGAAAATAAAAAAGAAAGATATAGTTTCATTGTCCAATCAGAACAATATACAAGGATCACCTTTAGAGCCGTTAGATTAGATTAAATCATGGGCTGAGATTAATCTTTTTCTTTATTCTTTTATTTTCCTCTCTCCTCTCTCTCTCTCTCTCTCACGACAATTTCACTTTTCTCTTTTTTTCATCTCATCTTCTTTCATCGATCTCATCTCTTCCATCTCTGTACTCTGTATTCATGCTCATGGTAACTCTCTGTCTCCCCTCTTTTCTCTTTCTCAAAGTGTGTCTCTCTTTATGTATCTGTCTCTCTGTTTTGATTTTGTTTTCTTTTTTGGTGAACAAAGGTAGATGTGGCAGACAAGATGATGTTTGGTGGTGGTGCATAGGTCCGAAGAAGAGATAGAAGAAGAAAAGGAGAAGAAGACGAGTTTGGTGGCTTCGGCGAGGAGGAAGCTGGAGAAGAAGAACACTGGTAGATCTGGAAGAAGATGGATTTGATGGGGCCTCAGGGAGATGACCATGATGACAGCGTGGAGAAGGTCCAAGCTCCGGTGTACTGGAAGATGACGACCAGGTCGGAGCTCGATCTCATGATGTACTTTCGGTGAAGGGAGGCGGCGGCAGCAGAGACATTAGTTAGGATTAGGGTTAGATTAGATTTTTTAATTAAATTTTATTGTTAATTAGATTTGGTTTAGTTTTGTATATATGTTTAATTATAACCAGTTAATTGTAATCCGATTAAATTTATAAAACAGATTTCTTTTTGGTTATTTCATTTTATTTTGTAAACCGAATTAAACCAATAAACCATTATTAATTAATATATCAATTATAATTAAAAAATAAAATTATTCTAAAAATATATAAATTTTATAAATATAATTAATATAAGCTATCATAGTCCTAATATAACAACATTTATACAACTGCTATAATAGAGAGGACACTTATCATAGCTCGCGCATACATAACACTTTCAATAATGCTAACAATGACATATAATAGTTTTTTTCTAATGCTAAGAACGAGGATTTTTCTTGTAGTGAGAGCTGAAGATGATAAGATGGTTCAAGAAGAAGAGTGTGAAGAATCGAATGATATGTGGCGGTGGAAGAAGAGATCAATATTCATTGAACTATCTTACTAGAAGGTAAAGTAGTGTAGCTGAACTATATTCTCTGATTGTGTTGTATATGAATATGTCTAACACTTTCTTGTTTAATGTGTTTAGGATATGTCTGTCATCACAATATTCATGTTATGCACGTAGAAAAGAATGTGTCGGATGCTATATTTTCTATCTTGATGCAAAGTTTAAAGTTAAAAATGTTTTGTAAGCAAGAAAAGACTTAGAAGATATTGGAATCAGAAATCACTTGCACACAGAGGTTAGGAGAAAGAAAAAAAATGCTTACCTCCAATAGCCTATTGGTTATCCAAGAAAGAGATGACCATTTTCTGCCAAAAGTTATCTAATTTAGAGGCCCTGATGGTTATTGTGATAATATTGCGAATAATGTTTCAGCTAACCCTCCAAATATAGATAGTTTAAATTTGCATGATCATCATGTGCTAGTACATAACTTGTTACCATATGTATTAAGAGGGTTGTTACATAGGAGTCCTAAGGTTGCCATTAACAGATTATGCAATCACTTCAAAAGGTTGTGTTGCATCATTGACAATGAGAAACTTATAGCAATAGAGACAGAGTTTGTGGAAACAATGTGTCAACTGGAGCGCTTCTTCCCTTCGTCCCCTTTTGATATCATGTTCCACCTTGCAATCCATCTAGCAAAAGAGGCCCGTTTAGGAGGACCAGCACACTTATGCTGGATGTATCCCTTCGAAAGGTTTGATGTACTCATTTGCTTCAATATGTATTTTCTGCAATGATGTTTGAATAATATTTGTATTTTTTGACTGAGTTATAGGTACATGAAAACATTAATGACTTTTGTTAAGAATCATGAAAGGCCGGAAGCATGTATGGCTGAGGGGTAATTAGCTGGAGAATGCGTTGCATTTTGTTTTGTTTAAAGTTCCTTTACGATTCAGTACCAGTTCAAGAAAGAGTTAATCGTAATGAAGATATTGAGGCTGATAGAATCATGGTTGAAGGTCGAGCTCTGCAGAAAGGTATAGAGGTTACCCTTTCAGATAAAGATATATACATTACACATCACTATGTGCTATTGAACATGGCATCAATGGATCCATATGTTGAGTAAGAGGTTACCCTTTCTGTTTCATCTACTTATTATTATAATTTCATTTAAAAAACTGTTGTTAATTTAATGTCAAATTAGGATGCATTTGGAAGAATTACAAGCTAATGATGCTCGATATGGTAGAAATGAAACCTTATTGTGGAAAAGCCATACTGAGCAATTTGCACAATGGGTTAAACAAAAGGTTTCCAACTCCAACGTGTTTTCTTGTTAGATTAATGAGCATATTGATTTGAGTATTTTTATGACTGGGTTTCTTCGTATAGATTGTTAGCTTCATGATTATGTTTTGATTATCATTTTAGTACTTTAGTTTGATGACTGTTTTTTTTGCGATTATCATTTTAGTACTTTAGTTTCATGATCATGTTCTTATTTCTTGCGGTAGATTCATTCAGACTCAACAAATATTCATGCTAAAGAGTTAAGGTGGTTGACATTTTGACTAAGAAATGTTGCTTTAGCACATAAAAGATTTATCATTAATGGGCAGCGGTTTCATACAGAGGCGGTAAAGCGAAAGACACAAAACAGTGGAGTAACTTATGAACCATTTAGCATGTGTAGATCAAGTGCTCGAGATATGAGACAAGTTGCTGATATGCTTACATATTATGGAGTGATAAAGGAAATTTTACTTATGGACTATCACATGTTCAAAGTACCGATGTTTAGATGCAATTGGGCCAACACATGGAATGATGTGAAGGAAGAGGATGGATTCACTCTTGTTAATCCTCACATGAACCAAACAGCTTATTTGAAAGATCCATTCTTTCTACCTTCTCAAGCAAAACAAATTTTCTACTCTAGGGAAGATGATAACTCAAATTGGTATGTTTTTATGAGAGCAACACCTAGAGGCTATCATGAGTTGAAAACAGAAGAGGATTTAGGTGGTGCACCTTTTCCTGTCCAAGTCAATTCGTAATTATATTTAATAGATTTTCTGATAATTAAAAATAGAAATTAATAACACAATACATTTGCTATCTTTGTATAACAAATTGCTATAGGTAAAATCAAATTAATAAGTTTTAATAACATTTGTATTGCATTATTATAAACCTTAACAATTGCATAGAAACTAATGCTATCGTTGTTTATTTAACTACAACATACTAAAGATCCGCTATCAAAAGTGTCAAACCTATTATAATAGCCGATCTCAGAGCGTGTTAGGAAACACTATTATATCGTACTCATAGCATTAACAACTGCTTTTAATACCCACATTTCTTGTAGTGGCGTATGGTCAAGCTCTTTCTCTCCAAAGATAAAAGTTTTTTTATCTGGTCAATCACTCAAAACACTCTACCATTAGGATCAAACCTCAACAAAAGAGTAATGACTATTGGTACAAACTGTATACGATGCGGAGAAGAAGAAACAGCAACTCACCTTTTCTTTGAATGTATTTTCGCTCGTGAGGTTTGGCAAGATGTCCCTCTATCAAAAACAACTTACTTAGCTTCCCAATCAGACTTCGCTTAAGAAATGGTCCAGTTCAGAACAATGATTTGCCTACCTCCTTCAGGAATAACGATAATATACTCCCATGGGTATGTTGGGCTCTCTGGTCTGCAGGAAATCAACTTTTATTTGAGAACCGATGTGTATCTAGTAAAGCCACCGCTACAAAAGGTGTTTCGGCAGCAAGAGAATGGATCGTCGCGCAAGAAAAAGGAAAAAACAAGAACCACAAAGCACCTACTCAAAGGAACCCTAATCGACTTGATAAGAGGGATCTCATCGCGGATTGCTTGCTTTTTTTTACTGATGCAGCATGGGAAAAAGCCTCAAATCAAGCAGGTATAGCTTGGATTTTAACCAGTTCGTTGCTCTCTGCAGATCACCAAGGATCCCACCACATCCAATTTGTATTATCACCACTAATGACTGAAGCTCTCGCCGTTAGATCATCTCTTATCTCGGCACCAAATCTGGACTTTGATGTCATCAGAATCAGCTTCGTCAATCAAAATCTTATTAAATTATTGAACAACAAATCTTTCGACAAGGAGATCTATGGGATTGCTCACGACATCTCAAATCTCTCTACTCTTTTTGTTGAAGTCTCCTTTTTCTATGTTCCTAGGGCTTAAAATAGGAAAGCTGATGCTTTGGCAAAAGCCTGTCTCAGAACCCATCTTTAATTTCTAATGAAGTATTAGTTGTCCAAAAAGGGAGATATAAACAGATTGCAAACATTCCTAGATACTCTGAGATAATGTTCAGTCAATTAATTGAAGCAATTACTACGTTAAAAAATGTTGGTGAATATATTCAATAAATATATATATATATATATAATTATTTTCATAATACATGTTTACATTTTTTTATTGTTTCACAGGATCAAAAAAAAAAAGAAATAGCAAAAGAAAGCAATATGAGATTTTATTGTCCATATCTATGTATTTTATTCCAATTTAATTTGGGTACATTTACTCTTATTTATTTATTTATTTTTGAAATATTTATTTAACATCATTTCAAAATTATCAAAATTTGTTGTTATAAAGGAAAATTATCAAAATTTTGTAATATTGTAAAAATATAGTATCATACTAATTAATGTATTAATATAATTATATTTTTATTAACTGAAATTTAAACGAGATATACATTTTGAGAGTTTGAGAAATGAATACAACGGTGAAAAATTCTGACATAAATCTCATCATTGCTGATCAAGAAGTAAGTTTTGCATTTTGATTTATTCTAACACTTACAAAGAATAATTTACTATATTATTAGATCCTAATAACATATATTTTTCAGTTAAATTATGTATAAGCAAATGGATGTAGAATCGAAGCAAATATCCCAAAAAAATTTTCAAAAAGGTAGGAGGTTCTTCGTCACGCAGAGGATGAATGGAGAATAGTCTATAAATTTGAAGTGGTTCATAATGATGGGGATAAAAGAAATACCAACAACATGTTCTAAATAAAACTCATTGATCAAACTATGGTGGATTGGATGATGTTTCTTGTAAAACATCCATATATGATTTTGTCTCTTATGATAAAGTAATATAGGGTAATTTGAACTCAATTGGTATGCCAAATTGTTTCTCTACCTAACACAAACTATAAATGTTTACTTTTTTTTGCATTATTGATAATATTTTCTGAATATCATTGTAGAGTTGGTAGGAATTCTAAGGTATGTTGGATTGTCTTATTATGCTCAAGACTCACTGCATGATCTTTTTTTGGGGGTTTATGTTCCTTTTGTCGATTTCAATATAAATGATGCAAGGTATGATCTTATTTATATAATAGTTTAATTTAATGGTCTACTGCCATTTAAATTTGTTATAATATTGTGAGGGTCCAACTAATTTGATTGTTATTGAAATTATTAGTGGTATAGAGATTCAATATCAAGTCTCTGGAATGCATGTTATGGAATTTACATTCAAGAATTTGTAAAGGTGGCACAATGGCGTTAAAACATATGTTACATTGATGCTTTGGCAGTTTAACCACAACTTAGGAGGTTTGTAGAATATTGTGTATTACTTACTATATTTTGTTATTTATGTAGGAATCTTACTATTTTGTATAATTATTAGGTACACCAAGAATTACATACAGAGGAGAGTGCTCTAGGTTCATCACTAATCCACCATGAATCAGTGACATTTTTAATGTATATGGTCGTAATAGTTTTAAAAACTTGATTCAATGAAAGTGAGAGTCCACTTTAAACCCCTCAATTTTTTTTTATAAAATATTGTCTATGTTTATTCCTTTTTCTTATTATTTTGATTGTATTTGAATCATAATTTAAAAGTGACAAAGGAAAAATAAAATTCCTAACATTTATTATTAAAAATTGCCAATTAATTTTACAGTAAATATATATTGATAACTTTTTCGTCATCTTTTACAATAAATACATATCAAACTTCATTTCTTAAAGAAACAAATGAGTATAAATATTGTTGATGTTTATTAATGAAACCCTTTTTTTGGAATCTGATATTGTTAGGCAAGATTTGATGTTCAATATATCTAAATATTCCTTTTTAAAAATATTTATTAGAATAAGTTAAATTAACTTTTAAGTCATTATCTTCTAATGATGTGAACATTGGTAGTCGCTCACATAAAAAACTTTTTCCATTCATTTTAATATCCCACTTAACAAGTGAAAACCATTCAAAAAGATCATATCAAACACCTCTATCAAATTTTCAAAATCTTTATTATTTCTCACTCATAAAAAAACTATAGAGGCTATTCAATGGCACACAACAATACCCTAATTTTAGATCTAAGAGAATCATCAAACAGTGTCGAAGTGTGGACAAAAATAGTATGAGAAACTATAACTCCTCTTAATCTGAAAGAGAGGCATCTTATTGTTGCTGACCCAAATGTAAATTATAATTTATGTTTAGTGTTTTTTTTGGTGGGTTATTCTGTAAGAAATTTTATTTTATGATCATGTATTATTGGTTGCAGAATAAAAATTACAATACCTAATAATTTGTTTAATAAGCACTATTTCGGCTATTACCATGAAGACCGATGGAGGGTATTCAGACGATTCAAAGTGACACACACATTCGTTTGATAAGTTATACTCCACATGTATTCCACATCAAATTTGTCGAATGTACTCAAGTATTTTATGAATTTTCACTTACTGAAAACCTAATGTTTGTACGTGTTCCATTCCAACAAGTTCTCCAAATGAATTTAGACAATACCTATTGAATCGGTATGTATTCCATCTTGTTATTTTGGTGGTTTTTATAAGGAATTGATATGTTATATATTATTAACATAATTTTAAATCCTAATAATTATCAAAATTTTTAGACTTGTTTGGATGGGTTACTATATTTGGAACTTTAACTCAGTCTGTGGATGATCTTTATGAGGAGAGTTTTGGTGTACATCTAACAAAAATTAATGTTAAGCCGATGTATGAAATGTAATTACTATTTTTAGTATAAGTAACTCATAAATGTCAAACAAACTTCTATTTAAAATTAACATTCATCTTATATGTATGTCACCAACAATGCTACATAGGGGGTGTGACTGGGAAAGCGAAGCTTCATGACATCTTGCCCAAGAATTGGATATGAAATGTTAGAGATTGAGTAAATGCCATAAAATGTTATTAGGTTTGCGTTTTTGGCGAGTAAACTACATTGAGAAAGGTGAAATTTAAAAGCATTTTAATATTACTAACATCTATTTAACATAGTCTCTAAAAACTTTAAATTTTTGTCAAAGTTCAGAAAAAGTCATGATCACAGACAGAGGAAAATGTGCTAAATTTGAATTTGATCCAACATGGATTTAATAGTGATATTATGATTGATTACTCCGTTTGTATATATGTTAAGTATTTAAGTTTTTTGGAAATGATTGTCCTTTTAAAACTCTCTTAGTATAGACTAACTTATAATATAACATATTTAAAGTTTTGCTGATGACATATTTCAATATAGATGCTGATGACATAGTAATTTGCATGATATAGATGCTGATGAGTCATGACATAATAATATGGGTGATAAGATTCTAAGAGATTTAAGAGCCCCTAAAAAAATAGGTATAACATAGATCATATGTTTATTATCATAAAAATATTATTTTGATTGGCTCAATTTTGGGGAGACAATCATAAATGATTGAACACTTTTTCCAAAAATGTTGATAGAGAAAATTTAAAAGATATCCCAAAGTTCAAAAGCGAACTTCATTGGCAATTTCATTTTAAACACTCATATTAGACTAGCCTATAAAATTTGTCATTTCCAGCATGTATAAAGACAGTCTTCCAAAGTAGTTATTCATTATAGTTTTCATAATATATTATTATATTTTGATCCAAATATTTAATTATAGATTGATAGAAAAGAACTTCATTTAACTTAATATCAAAAAGAATATAGTCAATAATACCACAGTATCAACTGAATATTTACATTGATACGCATTTATACTTTATTATATTATAATAAATTTAATAATTATTGAGGTTTGTTATTATGATTTTTATTATTTATTGATTCAAAGATTTAACTTTTATTAACTTAAACATATGTATTTTTATTTTATGGGTGGACCTTCTTATTTGGTGTTTTGAAGCCAATATTTTACTGCAAGTATCCCATTGTCGTGTCACTGGTGAGACTAATTAACAAATTAAATCACTCAAACTTTGATATACCAGATTAATTAACTTTATACTAATACACATATATGATATAAACATAATATGATTCTTCATGAATTGTGATATAATTTTTTACGTGATATAATGGGTGCCATATGAGATGTATAACAAAACACGTAATAAACGAATAATAAAAAAGATCTTTATGAAGAATCATATAAATGTAAACATCAAACTAAGTGGAAAGTGAATATGATACAAACGTCTAAATACTACATAAACATGCATGAATTATTGCATTCATATATATAATATAACTTTAAACATCAATCTAGAATGAAAAGTAAATAATGTTTAGAAGGCCACAAATGTGAAATCATTAAATTATATTTAATAAAAATAAACTCTATTTTAAAACTTGTATTATTGTGAGGGTCATTATTTTTTGATATAGTGAGGGTTATAAAGTTAAATAAGGTGACTTATCACTACACCTAGGATTGGCCTCTCAAAATTAAACTGCATTTTAAAACCTTTAAATGGTTTTTAATTTCAAGATTAAATGAAGAGATTTTTTTTTATTTTTAATGCAAACTGTAATTAAATATATGGGTTGAATGTAGTCATATTGAATGTAAACTTTCATAAACTTTTCTGCTTCATATTCTTTTTAGAAACTTTTGTTTTGGGGAATTTCCATCTAACAACTTATTATATTAATGTATCTTTCTATCTTTCTATCATTTATATTGAAAGTAAACCGATAGAAATATCTTTTTGATATAATCAATCATTTCCTTTTCCATTAATGTAAACTGATTATTTTTAAGAAATAAACTACAATCAAAGTTTGATTTTGTTTGTTTGTGGGCTTTGTCAATACATCTTAATTAGTTGGGTTCCACAAAAAAATATAGATACTGAATAGTCGAATAGTCACATCTATTAAAAATTATGCATATAGATACATGACACCACTCCATGCTTTTATTGATCTATAAATAACACGATTTCCTAATTGGACCACAATTATTTTCTGAAGAAGAAAAAACCTAATTTGAATACAAGTAAGCGCTTCCTCTCCTTCTTACATCACATGATTTGATAATTCTAAAATTATAATCTATTTACACTTGCCTGGTATAGATGGCCAGTTTGATTGACTTGAAGAGGAAGCGTCCAATGGAAGATGAGTATCGATCAAGTCCAGAAGGAGGTTTTAAGAAGGGGAAGAAGGCAGTTGAAAAACGATACAAGGCAATTCTTCATATGGTAAAAGATCAAAGGATAGCTAAAGATTCTAAGCATGAGGTAGAAATTCAAGTATACTCTATTTTTTCACAAATATATTTACTTGGAATGCTTTAGGAAGAATCTTTCAACGTGAAGACTGAGAAGGAGAAACTCTGAACCAAGCTTCTTCATGTGGAGGAGAAAGTGAACAAAATCAAAGTCTCATATATTGATTGGGATAAAATTGGCGAGACATATATGTGTCACTAAGTGTTTTATTGTTAAATAAAAACTTTAAATATATTAGTTTATGTTTTTTGTTTAAAACATAATTATTATTATATATATGACTTAAATCAGTTTCTGTTTTAATTTGTGGTATTTTCTATATCCTTCCTTTTGTACATGTCTTCTCACTATTGTAGGTGTGTCTCTAGCTTTGGCTGTCTGCTTAGTTTCGAGTTTGAAGGTATAAATCTCTGATCATATTCATACGGCGACTTAATGAATGGTTTAAGCCAATATTAGGAAAATCTTAGAAAATACTCTCAGTTATGAAATTGAAACTCTAGAGCTAGAGGGGTGGAGTATTTCCAGTGAATGATTAAGTTGCATGTACAATCTCCTATGCTTATATTTTTTCAATTTAATTGATTAGATTTTTTTGGTAAATGGTTTGGTTTTTCATAATATGTTGTTATTTGGCTGCCTTTTATCAAAGCGTAAATGACAAGCTATTGACGTCAGACAAAGTGTTATTATTAAACCTCATATAGATAAATAAACTTCAATGCTATATATAAAGGTTACATCATATTTTTTTGACTGAGTAATACTATATGGTATGGTTTAATTAATATATGTCGTTTTACCCTAAATTTCAATATGTTTTCAGTAATATTGAATCCATTATAAAACTTATGTGTTATATGATTTAAGTATATAGGGTTAATGTTTGCAGACGTATAGATGTATTTATGATTTAGGGTTTAGGTTACAAAACCTAATTAACATATACCATACACTATATACTTGATATAGTAAATTTTACAAGTTCTACAAGGTATTGTTTAGTGTTTATATTTTAAGAATTATATGGTTTATGTATATATTTGTGTAAATGTCTGAATACCAAATTATTGTATAGGCAGCTTATAGTTATCGAATTCTATTAAATCACCCGAGTAAACGCCTTGAAATAATATTCCAAAGAAATATGTTTCAATTTTTAGTTTAATGATTACTAGACACAAAAATTTCTTTAATATATTTCAATTTAATTTAATACTATGAAATATTTAGTCTTTGTGTTAGATGGATAGAGAAGACATGAAGTGAAAGATGACATAAGCAATACAAGCTTCTATGCTTAAATTATTCAATTTAATTGAGTAGATTTGTAGGTGAAATATTTTTCTTTATTCATAACAGAAAAATATTATTTCTAGGTGTTATAGAAAGAGTTAGTGTTAATCACTATTACTTCAGAATATAAAAGTTGCCAATGATTGAGATTACAATAATTACCTTAATTATATTGAATAACCATTTAACTTGATTATAAATCAGCAATAGTATCTTAAAACCATGTAGCTTCTTTATAAGGAATTTCGATATCCAATAATATATACCAATCTATTACAACAAAATATCTACATATCACTATTTAGAAAAAAAATCTATTTATTATTTCAAAATAGCTGCAATTTTGGTTACTCACCAAGTTATATATATTTTAAACAAACTAGATATAGACATGCACGAATGAATAAGTAAACATATATATTATTTTAACATACTAGATATAAACATGCATAAATGAATAAGTGAATATATATATATAATATATTATATGTGGTGGAGGTTGCCATGAAGCATCACAATTCATTTTTTGTAAATATAACAATCATATATATGCCCAAAGATGTGATTTAGTGATTTTGCACCAAAAACTAAAATTAAGTAGAAGAATGTTGAATGTCTTTAGTTGTTTAGTGTAATCAAACCATAATTTTTTGATCAGTATCTTTATAAGTTGACAATAATAAAACTATATATATAAACTTTCACCAAGTTATATATGACTAGCTTAATATTACGAATAAACATGCAGAATGATAGATTGAGTACATATATCATATATTAACATATCAGTACCGCTGATCATGAGAAATCATAGCAATATAAACATTAGTCTGAAAATAATATTAAATCCCGCACAAGAGTGCAAGCCGTCCCCCTTGTAATATTTAATTGTCATTATCAATTATTTATTTTTTTATTTAATAATTTTTTTCAATTAGATTTCAATTTTAGTTTTATTTTAACCTTTTGAAAATCATATATATAATAAAAATAAAATATTTATAAAATTAAAAAAGTAAATATATTATATATATTAAATGGTTTCACAAAAAGAAAAATTTCATAAAAGTTATCTTAATTTTAAGAATTATCATAACATTTCGTTTACAAAATTTCAAACAACATAAAGGATATTAAAAATTAAATAGAACTAAAATATTTTATTGTCCCAAAATGTTTAGGAGTTTGGTAATCTAACTTTTTAATTGTGGAATTGGGTCGCTTTTAAATTTTAATTAGTAAAAAGTTTAGTTATTAGGTGAGAGACCATTTTGGCCTTTTGATCTATAAACGTGACTAGTGTCAACCTAATTATGACCCTCGAACTTAAGAAATCGTGTTGCGAGATATAACCCTAAGAATTTATGACTTAGACTGTGAAACTTGTTCGCACGTGCGATTAAATAACCCTAAGACTTGAAGGAGGGTGAGCGATAGTTATGATGTGTTTATTTGTTTTGATTTTATTTAAGTTCTCATGTCGTCTATAAAACTGTTAAAAGTTAAGAGACGCTCAAGAGTATGATACATCCAAGTTTGTAATTGTGGGATTAGGTTATTTTAAACTTTAATCTGTAGAAGCTTACCTAATATGTGAAAGAAATAAATAGAGACCATAGTGACCTTTTCACCCATAAACTTGACTAATGCATATATAATTTTGACATGAGAACTTAAGAAATATGCTAGCTAGATATTACTCAAAGACTTCATGGCATATTCTTAAATTTGTTCTCACATGAGATTAAATGACTGTACGATTTCAAAAGAAAAAGGACAAGCGATGTTTGGGTCACGATAAGTTTTATGGGTTGAAGAATGGAGCTTGCTCTATGTGTTTATCTGTTTTAATTTATTTAAGTTATCAGATTACTTTTAAAACTGTTAAAAGTTAAAGGCTAAAAACATATGTTAGATTGTCGGAAGCTGACGTTCTCGCCAAAATTATTCCATATTTTTATGTGAGTAGGGATTAATCCACGCTACGCGCGGAACTATTTTAATTTTCAAATGTTAACTATATAAATATTCTCATGTTGTATATTTACTTATTATTTATTTTTTCTTATATTATATATTTACTTATTCTAATTTTCTTGATTTTATATTAATTGATAATATTATAATACATGTTTAATGTAATATTATAATAGATGTTTAATGTAATATTTATATTTGTTATATTGTATATTTACTATACATTTTTCAGATAGGTGTTTAATGTAGTTTTTCTATTTCTTATATTGTGTAGTTATTTATAATTTATTTTTTGTTCTATTGTATATTTACTTATTCTAATATTATGATAGATGTTTAATGTAATATTTATGTATCTTATATTATATGTTTATTTACTCGTATATTGTATACTTACCTATTCAAATTTTCTTTCTTTTCTGTTAAATGATAATATTGCGATAGATGTTTAATAAAATTTATATTTCTTATTTTTTATATTTACGTATTTTAATATTGGGATAGAATTTTAATGTAATATTTCTATTTCTTATAGTGTATATTTACTGGTTATTTATTTTATGATACATTTTTCAAATAGATGTTTAATTTTTTTTTTCATTTCTTATATTGTATATTTACTTATTGTTTATTTTTCTTATATTATATATAATTATTGTATTTTTCTTGATTTTATATCAAATGATAATATTAAGATAAATGTTTAATGTAATATTTCTATTTCTTATATTTACTTATTATTTATTTTTATATTCTATATTCACTTATATATAAATTAGAAATAATAAAACTTAAAAGTATATACTTTTCAGATAAATGTTTAAAGTATTTTTTCATTTCTTATATTGTATTTACTTATAATTTATTATTTCTAATATTGTATATTTACTAATTTTCTTGATTTTATATCTATAGTAATATTAAGATAGATGTCTAATGTAATATTTTTTCTTATATTGTATATTTACTTATTATTATTTTAATATACATTTTTTAGATAGATGTGTAATGATTTTTATATTTCTTATATTTTATATTTAATTAATTTTTTAATTGTATATTTACTTATTATAGTATTATGATATGTTTTATATATTATTTATATTTATTATATTGTATATTTAGTTATTCTAATATTACGATAAATTTTTTAATTTAATATTTATATTTCTCATATTTTATATTTAATTATTATTTATTTTATTATATATTTATTTTACTATACATTTTTATTTACTTATTTTAATATTACGATAGATTTTTGATGTAATATTTCTATTTCTTATATTGCATATTTACTTATTCTAATATTACAATAAATATTTAATGTAGTATTGTTATTTATTTATCATATATTTACTTATTATTTATTTTCTTATATTATATATTTAGTTATTATGATATTATGATATATTTTTAATATAATATTTGTATTTTTCCTATTATATATTTACTTATTATTTATTTTACTATTTATTTACTTATTTTAATATTACGATAGATGTTTGATGTAATATTTATATTTCTTATATTTTATATTTACTTATTATAATATTAAAATAGCTATTTAATGTAATATTTTATTTTTTATATCATATATTTACCGATTATTTATTTTTCTTATGTTATATATTTAGTTAATATAATATTACGATATATGTTTAATGTAATATTTTTATTTTTCCTATTGTATATTAATTATTATTTATTTTATTATACATTTTTTAGATCTACGTGTATTTAGTTTTTTTTTCATTTATTATATTGTATATTTGCTTGTTGTTTATTTTTTCTTATACTATATATTTATTTATTCTAATTTTCATGCTTTATATTTCTATTTCTTATATTTTATATTTACTTATTATTTATTTTACTATTGTATATTTTTTTTCATGATATTAAATGATAATATTATGATAGATATTTAATACAATATATCTATTTCCGAATTGTATATTTACCGATTATTTATTATTCTTATGTTATATATTTAGTTATTATAATATTAAGATAGATGTTTAATGTAATATTTGTATTTGTCCTACTTTACTTATTATTTTGCTATTTTATATATTATTAATATTTATGTTTTGCTTTTATTATATTAAATGCTAATATTACAACATATATTTAAGGTAGTATACCTATTTCTTAATTTTATATTATTTATTTTTATCTTAATATTATATTTTTATTTCTTATAATGTGTATTTATTTATTATTTATGATTTTATTATATCGTATACTTATTATTTATTTTTATTTTTTTCTTTTATCAAAATTTAATATTACTATACATTTTTAATGTAAGATTTCTATTTCTGAAATTATATATTTACTTATTCTTAATTTTTTCTTATATTGTATATTTATTTATTATCTATTTTCTTATATGGTATACTTACTTTAATTTATATTTTGTTTTTCTTATATCAAATGCTAATATTAATATATATGTTTAATGTAATATTTCTATTTCTGAAATAATATATTTTTTTTTTCGTATATTGTACATTTTTTTTTAAATACCACAAGGTGTCTTTTGAAATAATAATTTTATTGTGATGTGGATGTTCTATAGAGATTCAAAAAGTCTTTTTATTAGTGTGAATTAGGGGTTAATCCGCCTTACGAGCGGAATAATTTTAATTTTCAAATCGTAACTATATAAATAATCTTATAATGTATATTTACTTATTATTTATTTCTTTTATATAATATATTTACTTATTCTAATTTAATTGTTTTTATATCCAATGGTAATATTATAAAAGATATTTAATGTAATATTTATATTTCTTATATTTTATATTTACTATATATTTTTCAGATAGATGTTTAATATAATTTTTCTATTTCTTATATTATATATTTATTTGTTATTTAATTTTCTTCTATTGTATATTTACTTATTCTAATATTATGATGGTGTTTAATGTAATATTTCTATTTCTTATTTTTTATGTTTATTTATTCTTATATTGTATGTTTACTTATTCTAATTTTTTTGTTTTTATATTAAATGATAATATTACGATAGATGTTTAATGTAACATTTCTATTTCTTATTTTGTATATTTACTTAATATTTATTTTTCTTATATTTTATATTTACTTATTATAATATTACGATAGACGTTTAATGTAATATTTCTATTTCTTATATTGTATATTTATGAGTTATTTATTTTACTATCATTTTTCAGATATATGTTTAATTTCTTTTTTTCCATTTTTTATATTGTATATTTTTCTTATATTATATATTTTCTTATTTTAATTTTTTTGCTTTTATATTAAATGATAATATTAAAATAGATGTTTAATGTAATATTTCTATTTATTATATTGTATATTAATTTTTTTAATATTGTATATTTACTTAGAAAAATATTAGCAAATAATAAAACTTAAAAGTATACATTTTCAGATAGATGTTTAAAGTAGTTTTTTCATTTCTTATATTATATATTTACTTATTATTTATTGTTTCTTATAGTTTATATTTTCTTATTCTAATTTTATTTATTTTATATCTATGGTAATATTACAACATATGTTTAATTTAATATTTGTATTTATATGACATATTTACTTATTATTTATCTTAATATATATTTTTAATAGATTATTTATTTAATTTTATTTTGTTTATCTTATATTGTATATTTACTTATTTTAGTATTATGATAGATGTTATATGTAATATTTATATTTATTATATTGTATATTTATTTATTCTAATATTTAGATATAGGTTTAATGTAATATTTATATTTATCATATTGCATATTTACTTATTATTTATTTTACTATATATTTTATTTATTTAGCTGTTTTAATAGTACGATAAATGTTTGATGTAAAATTTCTATTTCTTTATTGTATATTTAATTTTTTTTTTCTTATATTATATATTTAGTTATTATAATATTTTGATACTTGTTTAATGTAGTATTTGTATTTGTACTATTGTATATTTACTTATTATTTATTTTACTGTACATTTTATTTTAATATACAACTTATTTATTTACTTATTTTTAATATTACTTTTGATGTTTGATGTAATATTTATCTTTATTATATTGTATATATACTTATTCTAATATTACAATAGATGTTTAATGTAATATTTCTACTTCTGAAATTATGTTTTTACTTATTCTTTATTTTTTTTCTTATATTGTATATTTATTTATAATCTATTTTTTTAAATTATGTGACATCTTTTGAAAGAATGATTTTATGATGATGTGTACGTAGAGCCTCAAAAGGTTCATTTTCTTAGTATATATTTTTTCTTATATTGTATATTTTTTTCTTATATTATATGATAATATTACGATAGATATTTAATGTAATATATATATATATATATATATATATATATATATATATATATATATTATTGTATTATATATTTACTTATTATTTATTTTAATATGATTTTTTATTTCTTATATTGTGTATTTATTTTTTATTATTTTTCTTATATTGTTTAATTACTTATTATTTATTTAGTTTTTCATCTATCAAATGCTAATATTACTATAGATGTTTAATGTAATATTTCTATTTCTGAAATTATATATTTACTTATTCTTTATTTTTTCTTATATTGTATATTTATATATTATCTATTTTTTAATACCATGTGGTGTCTTTTGAAAGAATGGTGTTATGATGATGTGGAAGCTATATGGAACCTCAAAAGGTCTCTTTTGTTAGATTTTTTCATATATCAAATGCTAATATTACTATAGATGTTTAATGTAATATTTCTATTTCTGAAATTATATATTTACTTATTCTTTATTTTTTTCTTATATTGTATATTTATGTATTATCTATTTTTTTAATATCGTTGGCGTTTTTTGAAAGAATGGTTTTACGCTGATGTGAAGGCTCTATGGAGCCTCAAAAGATCCATTTTATTAGTATAGATTATATTAATAAAGTAAGTTGGGTTGTACGTAAGTCTTAGTTTCAACAGTGAAAATCTCTTGAACCATTAACTCGCAGGAGTGTCGACCGATGTTGGTTAGGTGTCGATCAACACTTCACCGTCATTTTCACGTTCTATGTCAGAATCAGAATAGTAAAATACCACAAATCCTGTATCATCTCCTATCTCAATGTAGGGCGTGTGTCCCTTGATCACTCAAACCGGATCATAGAAATCATTCTTTTCTATGAGTGATAGGCACAACTTGTCTTTCTGCATGTTGCAAAGGCTCTCCCAAATAGTAAAGAAGAATTCTAGTTTATCTGAATATCCATAACATGAAAATCCACTAGAACTAAAGCATTGCCAATTTGTACGTGAAAGTTTCTGATAGTTTCCTCTTGAATTCACCTTAGAGCAATTCACAAAAGTAAATAAATCGTTAGAAGGTTCTATCTTTAAATTCACATGAGTAGCCATCACCCTAGGCATGATGCTGTCAGAAGACCCCGTATCACATAATGCATTCGGATAGCTGTGACCTCCTATGATGTATGGAACAACAAACTTCCTAAGGTCACTTTTCTTCTTTAGTTTGATCATCTGCTTCATCTTGTCTCTAAGCTGATAAAACATAGCTCGATATCCTCTTAAGTCTCTTTACTTTCTATGATAACATCCAAAGTTTGTGGTACATTTTCTGAAATCCTCAGTACACTCTTATTAAAACTATCCATCTCTTTATCATTAGCCTCTCTCTTTAAATGCTTGATCTTCCTCCTCTTTCCATTAGAAGTCTGTCTCTCAGTTGCCTGCTCAATGATGATAGGCTCTGGTGCATCTTTAAGTTGCTTACTCATATCCACTGCTGGCTTTGTTTTTATCTGAGATGGATGTCTTGTTGCATTCAATCGGTTTGAATCAATACTTGGTAAAGAACTCGGTATATCTCGGGGGTGTTGGTCGACAATGGTAGGGTGGCGAACGATGCTCGCTGTCTCAGAAGATCCTACAGACTCAGGGGGTCTCGATAAATTCTCAGTTAATGGTGTCGACCGACACAAATGCAAGATGACCAAGGACAGTGAAATTTTGACTTGATAGTCCCCTTCTTGGAGCTTCTATTCCTTCATCATATATTATGGCACTCACGAACTGGTTGAACCATTCTGAGAAATCGGCCTTCATTTTAGCTTTGGTTTCCCAAGTTGATTCTTCCTTGCCATTTCAATCCCAAACGACCTTTACTTGGATTACTTTCTTCCTTGTTGCTTTTTCCTTTCTATCGATAATTCGAACTGGCCTTGTCTCCAAAGTGAGGTTCTTGCCTAACTCCGAAGGAAGTTCAGGCACTATCACGTCTTGATCCATGAGGCATTTTCAGAGTTGAAATACATGGAACACATTGTGTAATGTTTCCATTTCGGTTGCCAAGTTCAATTTGTAGCAACCAGACCAACTCTTTCAATGATCGTAAATGAACCCAAGTATCGCAGATCAAGATTTCCTCTTCTTGAAACTCTTGCTCGAACTTTGAATGTCACCATCTTTAGATAGACCATATCGTCTACTACAAACTCTAGGTATTTTTGGTGCTTGTCCGCATAGCTTTTCTGCCTATCTTGGGCTTCCTTCACCTTATCTTTCGAGAATTTGATCTTCTCAGTCGTCTCTTCCACTATGTCTGGTCCAATTATGCTGCGCTCCTCCACTTGGGTCCAACATAATGGCGTTTGAAAAGGCCTCCCATACAACGCTTCATATGGTGACATACCAATGCTTCTGTGAAAGATATTGTTGTAGGCGAATTCGACCAAAGGCAAGGGCCTTTCCCATGAGTCCCCCCAGTCTAAAGTACAAGCCCATAGCATATCTTCCAAAGTACGGATCGTCCTCTTAGTTTGGCCCTCTTTCTGGGGTGATAGGTCGTACTCATGTTCACTCGTGTTCCCATGGGTTTCTGAAAATTTCTCCAAACTTGGGAAGTGAATCGAGGGTCCTTATCTGAGACTATGCTTTTCGGTACTCCATGTGACCGGACTATCTCGTCCATGTACTTCCGGACTATCTTTCCCATTCCATATGTTTTCTTGATGGTGATGAAGTGAGCAGACTTGGTCAATCAGTCCATAACCACCCAGACCGCATGCATCCTTCTTATTCCTTGTTGTTGAAGAACAGTCACAAAGTCCATTGTGATGTGATCCCATTTGTATTCTGGAATGGCCATATTTTGCAATAACCCACTCAAAAATTGATGCTCGGCCTTGACGAGTTGAAAAATTGGGCACTTCTCCTCCCACTTGGACACATCTCGTTTCATGTCGACCCAATGAGAGTATCTCTTTATGTCATGGTACATCTTGGTTTGACCGGGATGAATTGAGATCTTGGACGAGTGAGCTTGCTTCAGAATCTCGTCCTTAAGCTCCCTATAATTTGGCACATTGACCCGACCATTGACAAGGATTTTCGCATTGTTGGACGTTTGGTACTCGGCTTTGTCATTTTGAGCAACTTTCTTTAATTTCTCACCATTGCCTTGAGCACTCCGGATCCTTGTGAGAAGATCCACTTGGTCTGCTGCACCAAGACCCAATGGTTCTTGATCCTTAGACGGTGCATTGTGATGAATGTCCGGATCATCCCTTCAAGCTCTTCAAACTCCTTCTCAGCTGACACATAAGTTTGTCTCTTGAAATGCCCAGTCTTTCCGTAATGGTCGCATGATTTAGCATCATCACTCATCAATTTTCCTTGCCCTTGCTCCATCTTAGAAAATTATTGGATCACATGGTCCTTGTTGCAACATCTGGTGCAAGCGCCCATTGCCCTCCAGCATCCACCCCCCGTGCCTCCTAACTCACTTGGGGCATTCAGATCGACTTCCCAAAGTTATGTGGCCTTCATCAACCTGATATATTTTCCTCTTACGCTTGTCTTGCGAACCAAAGACGGATGGGAGTGAGACCTGACACGGTTATCCTCAGAAAGAGTGGCTTCCAGCAAAACAACCCTTTCAACCAACTCTGAGACAGTACTGAAGGTACATACAAAGCAGTGGGTGCAGAGTTCAACTCATAGCCCTCGGAAGAACCTACAAACATGTATTGCTTCCTCCTTGAGTTCCTTCCCCCCACACTGTCTGAGTCGGTTGAACTCTTCCTCATATTCCTGGGACCTTGGGTTAGGTTCAGAAATTTTCCTCAAGCCGATCCCATGCTTCGCCTGGGAAGAAGTTGCGGTTTAACTCATATTCAAAGTCCTCAATCCTCTCAACACACTCTCCTGTGCATTTTTCTAGAGCCAACCACCAATTATGTGCATCCCCTTCCAGGAAGTGGAATGCATTGTCTTTCCTGTAGTCATCCGGGCAGCGAGTGGATTAGAAGTTTTGTATCAACCGACTCCTCCATTCATCCGCCTTAAACGGATCAGTACTACCCTTGAGATGCTTTGTTCCCATGCGAGATATGTGTTCCAGTGTGCTCAAGTAATCCACCTTTTTCACAGCTCTTACTGGTGGATCGATCTCGACTACCTCAGCCGTCTATTGAACCCGTTCATCGACTAAAGGTATAGCCATGGGGATTTGAGTTGACTGACCCATAGACGATTTCACCAATGGTGTGACCACTTGGGTCACTGCGGTCATCTTAGTGGGCATAGATTTTAGTGCACTTAACACATCCCTCATGGAAGATTCTACGGCTTAATACTTTCATCCTGCAGATTCATCAACCGCTCCACCCAGTTGAGAAGAGTTATGAGCCGCATTAGAGGATTCCACGCCTTCCTCTTCATGTTGATCATGGTCGCGGTTTCGAGGATTCACCGTCCGATTCTCACCAAGGTTGGTATGAACCAACGGCGTCCCCCCCCCCATCAATTTTTCCAATCTAAGATCCGATTGGACTTGGGTTAAATGAATCTACTCCATCATCAGCCGCTTGACTTGATTCAGCCACTCCCTTAGATTTTCCTCCCTTTGCAGTTTTGCTTTTTCCGGCCCAGAATAAAACGTGTTAGCGAACCACCGCAACATATAATGCGTCCTAGACTAAGAAAAACATACCGTGAGAGCCAAACCAGATGAATGGTGTATCCCCACAACCCAAATAATCCTAGAATCAAGCATGCTCTGATACCAACTTAAAGCACCCTAACCCAGACTTTAAGTCCGTTGAGGTTGCTACGATTCGACCCTCAATTTTTGAAAGGCATTCAGTTTGTTTAAAGGCCTTATTCTTTAAACATTCAGTTCGTTCAGTTATGTGATTCATTTGTTAGAGTATATGCAAGTATAATAGAGTCAGTATGATAAGAGATAAATTGTTTCTTTATTTATTTCACAAAGGATTCGATACAATGAGAGTTTGCCTAATAAGCTATTACAAGTAATTGATCCTAATCCGTTTATCTAACCACCCATCCATCCTTGGATTCGAGCCTTCACAGATAAGCCAAATCCTTCACACGATCATCATCTTGTCATGAAACCAACAACAAACATATTCAACTGATGTTCGGATTCTTTCTAAGCCTAATCCAAAACCCCCTTAGTAATACTTGACTTCTCAAGTCGTTTACCAGATCAATCAGGTTCATTTCGCGGATCAATATCTGACCGTCTTACGACTGAACCATCTGGATCGGCCATAACACGATCAAGCCATTCGGATATGATCCATGATCAATCGGAACCAGTACTTAAGCATCGGATCACATGAACGGACTGGCTTACAGCCATGGACCATTACTCCTTAAGCCTAAGATACTTGATCATTCATGCAGATGAAAGAAGGAGACAATCAAGTATTGAGAGAGAAGGATGTAACGGTTTGGCCGATCGACCATAGAACCAAACGAAATCACCCGAAAACTATTTAATCACACATGTTTGATATATATTTTTGTGTTTGATCATTAGAAATAGATTATTATTATTATTATTATTATTATTATTATTATTATTATTATTATTATTATTATTATTATTATTATTATTATTATTATTGTCAAAACTTTTCTGTGTTTTAAGTTAAAAAGAAATCAAGTTCCATCGTCATCTCGTTAATTTTTTTGTTTTTACTATGTAGTGTTTAATTAAGCAGTTCTTGTGGAAATATATCATTAAAATAATAAATAAATAAAATTATTTAAGAGAAATACCCTAAAATATATCTAATAAAGTTTTTGTCACCAAAATAGACTTCAAAGAGAAAAAAGACAAAAATACATTTTATTAAAGGGTGTAAATATATATATTTATACCCCCTTGGGTGAACTAATCTAGACTTGGTGTTTAGAATTGTGGTGTGAGGTTTAAAATTAAAATTTCAAAATAAAAAGTCTAGTTCAGTCCTTTTTTTCCTTGGACTCTTTGTGACAAAAACTTAAAAATAGTTATTTGAGAGATTTTCCCATTATTTAACATCAGATAAGTTCAATAAACGATTTTAATTTTACTAGAAAATGAGAAGTAATTATTTTGAAACTAATAATAAAGCACACATAGGAAAAGCTAAAAATCCAAAAAATACTATAACTTGCATACCACTTTTTAATACTACCTTCATGCAAAAACACTTTAACATTTTAGATTAAATTTAGTGATTAATTATTATTTAGGGCTTAGTATTTAGGGGGTGAGATTGAATTTATAAAGTTATATAAAGTTTACAAATGATATAGATGATAATGAATATCATATATTTAAAACTAAATTAGAATGATTTAATAATTACCTCCAAGATTATGTCTTCTTGAAGCGTATTACAACATATAATAAAATTATTTATTTTAAGATGTATCACCATAAAACTATAGTTTTTCCTTCATTAACAATAGTTAAGAAGTTATGTTTTCTTATAAATGGTTATTCACACAAACAAAATTTATAAATATGATCTTCAACGTGCATATAAGTTTTTCTGATTATAAGATGCATGTTGATGGTTTCATTATCATATATTATATAACAAAAATAATGATCCACAATGATTTCTATTGGTTGAACAACTAAAAATTCATAGATCATACAAACCAAAATATATGAATGTTCCGAAATATACAAAAATATTCAAGGACCCTACAATGACAATACAAACTTCACTAAATGACCAAGAAAATATTAGAATATATTTAAACAATAAAAATAACATATAGTAAGTTATACAAACATTAAATTAGTATATAAGAAAGTGTATGATGTTGTCATTGACTAGATTGGTATTATTTAACTTTCAGTTTTTTATATTTCATTCTAATTCTTACTTCAGGTTGGATTCTGTTTAAAAATTTTAGGTATGGTATTTTCTGTAGCTCTAAATACAAAGTTAATAACAGTTCACCTATTCGCCATGATTCAACTTATGTGGAAAACAAGTTCTTAATTCTAAAATAAATCCCACACAGCATATGCAAAAAAATCCTAAAACTATAATAAAATAATTTTTTATTTTATTTATAAAGCTAAAACACTAAAAAAAAATGTGCAACGCACGAGCCCATATCTAGTTTGTAAGTAAGAGAAAATAACTTTCGGTTAAGCTTATTTATAAGAATACTAACCAAAAGTTTAAGAAATCAGGTTTTTCTAATTATAATTTTTTTATTTTTTGTGAAATTCCAAGTTTTATATATAATAAATTATATATTTATATTTGAAGGTATTTAATTTTTATAGTAATTTAATAGAAAATTTCTTGAATATAAAAAATAAAACAAATAAATGTTGATAAAGATATTTATATATAATAATTTAATTTATTAAGAATATATATGTATTCAAAGTTTGTGAAAATTTATGTGAAAATGCCATTTTGACAACTAAATTCTCAAATAATGTAATAGAAATAAGTTTTTCTTTATTCGCCAAAATTAAATATTCCTTTTTTTTTGTAACACCAACAATAGATATTGTAGTTTGAAATAAACACTTATTCGGAGACAAGCCGATAGTACAAAATAAACATAAAACATTGTAGAAAGAGAACTTTGACTACCACATGAAAGTTTGTCTGGCATTACATTTTTTTGCTTTTAAAACATGTTGGATTGTAAAGTTAAGAAAGAACTCATTAGATTGTTAAAATTTACCTAAATGGGATGTAAACACTGGTGTAGAAATCATGTTTACTAATTGAAAACAATATATTGCAAACACTACCTTCAAAAACTGTAGGATATTCATGTACTTCAAGACTAAATCAAACTTCCATTTTGCATATAAAAATAATAGACTTTGTCGGACATTCCATAAAAATTACTCTCATCATGTTTCATAGTATATTTAGTTTCAGCTAAATTAAAATTGTAAAGACAACAAATATTATATTTTTTAAAAAGTATTATTTAATATATAGATTAGATATAATTGAACTAATCACAAATAAGTATATATAGTTTAACTGGTCACACTATACCCAATAAAATGTAAAAGTTACATAAAATGCGAAAAATACTTACATTTAAAACCAAAAATTCTTTAAAACTAAATATATTATGAAGCAGAGAGGGAGTATGTTTCATACAAATTGATACACAAATGCTATAATATCGTAAATTATATTGCTATATGTTTAATGAGACTGACTGTAGTGAATTTAAGTAAGATAATTGGCGAGAGTTAAAATGCACTTCTAAATCTGTTAAATTTCCCAGACCAGAACCAATAAGCTTAATTGGAATCAGAACAGTTGTCTGTTTATTGATGACGGCTATAGAAGGTAGAATAAACCACCTTCCCTTCTTCTGATCTGATCTATAACCCTCTTTCTCGATTCAGAAGCAAAATGGGTGTATACATTGTCGAAACGTGTTTTCTTGATACGATGTATCGGGAGATCCATGAGATGAGGAAAGATCTAGAAGATATGAGAAAAATTTAGAAGAATCTTGAAACATCAAGAAGAATAAAAAATTAGCATTTATGTCTAATATTTGCAAGCATGCGCGAGATAAAATTATATACTAATAATCATTAAATATTAACTTTAATCGTTCAACCATAATGTCATAAGTTCTCAAACGTATAGTCATAGGTCGTCAATATAAAGTTTATGATTAGGTTCATGATGATAGTTTGTTTTTAAACATATTTAATTTATATTGGGTTTTAATGATACTATCACAATGTTGAAATTCACCATCTCACTTCGATATGAAGAATTTTATTTTTGAAAGGATATGATTAAATAAGATTTGAGATCCGCTCTTGCGTGGAATTAACATTAATTATGTATACAAATTATTTATACGTATTATTATTTATTTTGTGTTCATATATGTACTATGCAATAATAAATATATTGAATAATTTAGAAACGAGTAATTATTACGTATATAATTAAATTGGAGTAAGCACATAAGTAAAAACAATCTCTCTTTTTATTACTATATTTTTTGGTAAAAAAATAAAAATAATCATCTATTTCTTTTATATCTTATATAATTAAAATTAGATAATATAGACACAATTGTTCTCTCAAAAACATTAATTTTAATATTTTCACTTTTTGTAATAATTTAGGTTAGACAAAGTTATTTATAAAGATTACACATAAACTACATATATTTTACTTATTATCTTATATATATATATATATAGTTTACATATTCTTAACTTTTATATTGTAATAAATGTTAATAAAAAAAAATTCTATATAATATTTTAATTTATTAAGAATATATATGTAGTAAAAGTTTGTGAGAATTTATTTGAAAATGCCATGTAGACAACTAAATTCTCAAATTATGTTATTGAAATAAGTTTTTTTATCCTCAATAATATTTTTTTAACACTAGCAATAGATATTGTAGTTCGAAATAGACACTTATTGGGACACAAACCGATAGTACAAAATCAACATAAACATTGTAGAAAGAGAACTTCGAGTACTACATGAAAGTTTGTCTGCCATTACATTCTTTGCTTTTAGAACATGTTGGATTATAAAGTTAGAAAAGAGCTCATTAGATTGTTAAAATTTATTTAAATGGGATGTAAACGCTGGTGTAGAAATCATGTTCACTAATTGAAACAATATATTGCAAAAACTACCTTCAAAAATTGTAGGATATTTATGTACTTCATATATTAAATCAAAACTTCCATTTTGCATATAAAAACAATAGACTTTGTTGCATATTCCATAAAAAAATTACTCTCATCCTGTTTCATAGTATATTTATTTCAGCTAAAAGTGCAAACTACAAATATTATTATTTTAAAAAGTATTATTTAATATATAGATTAGATATAATTGAACTACTCATAAATAAGTGTATATAGTTTAATTGGTCACACTATACCCGATAAAAATGTAAAAGTTACATAAAATGCAAAAAAATACTTACATTTGAAACCAAAAATTCTGTAAAACTAATTATATTATGAAGCAGAAAAGGAGTCTGTTTTATCCAAATTGATACTCAAATGCTATAATATCGTAAATTATATTGCTATATGTTTAACGAGACTAACTGTAGTGAATTTGGGTAAGATAATTGGCGAGAGTTAAAATGCACTTCTAAATCTGTTGAATTGCCCAGCCCAAAACCAATTAGGTTAACTGAAATCAGAACAGTTATCTGTTTACTAATGACGGCTAGACAAGGTAGAATAAACCACCTCCCCTTCTTCTGATCTGATCTGATCTGATCTAATCTAATCTAATCTAACCCTCTTTCTCGATCCAGAAGCGAAATGGATATATACATTGTCGTAAAGTGCTTTGTTGATAGGATGTATTGGGCGATCCATGAGATAAAAAAAGATCTAGAAAATGAGAAAAATCTAGATGAATCTTGAAAGACCAAGAAGAATAAAAAATTAGTATTTATGTCTATTATATTACTTGGTGATTATCTGTGTGCAAGGGCGGGATAAAATTTATATACTAATAATTTTTAAATATTGACTTTGATCGTTCAATCATCATGTCATAAGTCCCCAAACGTATAGTTATAAATTGTCAATATAAGGTTAATGAGTAGGATCATGTTGATAATTTGTTTTTTAAATATATTTAATTTATATTGGAGTTCAATTACATCACTCGAGTGTTATAATTCACTATCTCACTTCAATATAAAGAATTGCATTTTTGAAATGATATGATTAAATAACATTTGAGATCAGCTCTTGCGCGGATTGAACATTAATTATGTATACATATTATTATTTATTTTGTATTCATATACATATTATGCAATAATAAATATACTGAACAATTTAGAAACAAGTAACTATTACGTATATAATTAAATTGGAGTAAACACATAAATAAAAACAATTTCTCTTTTAATTTACTATATTTTTGGTAAAAATTCAAAATAATCATTTATTTATTTATTTTATATGGTATCTAATTAAAATTAGATGATATTGTCATAGATATATAATATATTATAAGATGAATATTTATTAATTGAGGTTTTATACTCATGTAATTTTATTAATTTTTTTGTTGCAAAATATTATTTTTATTAATATGAATATTTAGTAATTGAGGCTTCCTTAATTCAAATTTTCAAATTAATATGTTTATGTATTTTATATATGATATATATTTTAAGTTAAATGATTGAAATATATATATATATATATATTAGTCTGAATATATATTAAATAAAACTTTATATTTATATGATTTTGTGATCATATGTATGTTGCTATAACAGAAAAGTTAAACCATTGATCTCATAAATTTCAGTGTGAATATTTAATATTCTTAGTAATTTATAATCGTTTAAAAATTCATAATATAGCATATAAGAAAAAATCTAATTTTTTATTATACGCTGAATGTGATTTTTTTAAGAATATAAAATTAAACAAAATGATAGAGGATAAGAAAATTGTTATCAAATCTTTAGTATTCAAAATCATCAATATCATATATTTGTTAACCATATTAGGCAATTTGTAGCTTTTATTTAAGGAAAATGAAGAATATTTTTTTGAGAAATTGCCAAGAATAACATAAGTTAAGTAACACTTTGCAAAAATACAAATTAGGAAAAATATATTAACATTTGGGTTTACACTTTAGTCATTACTGTTTAGGGTTTAGTTTTAAAGATGTTAAGTTGAGTTTTAATTTTTTTTATAAATATTTTAAAAAATTAATTAAGTTTATTTTCATCAAAAAATTAAGGTATTTCTGCAAATTATTATTCATTAAAGGTAAATTTGGAAAGTGGTATCAAACTTGTGGTAGAATTGCAATTTTCCCTATTTTTTCATACATTACTAATTAATTTGATAGTTAGTTTAGTAAGTAATACAATATATGATTAGATGAATCAACCTATTTTCTGAAGATTCTAAGGATCATCGTAGGGATGACATGTGGCTACTAAAATATGTTGTAATGCTCGAGGATTAATATATAAAGGATTTCATATTATTTTAGGAAATTATGTTAAATCATTCACTAGTCTGTGAATCATGTACTTATTCTTGTGAGAGTTTAATATAATTCTTCTATAAACACTTTTGTGTTCTTACTCTCATCAATTTATCAGGATGGTGGGTAATGGTGTGGGATGATGTTGTCGCAGTTTAGGGTCCATGGTTTGATCATCCGGTAATGCATATTAAAAAATTTCAACAAAAATAATAAAAAGTGATTTCTTTGTTCTCTCAGAATTTCTGATTTTGTCTTTTATATCGAATTTTCTAGGGTTTTGTGCAGTTCCAACTTTCAGATAGGAATTTTTTTTCTGTTCTTCACTTGATATTATTACTTGTTGATTATGTGCATTTGGTTTGGATGGATGCCACCATGTGGATGTATATGTGTGGATGCCTTATGCATATATGTGCATTTGGGTTGAAGAGAAAATTTGTTATGTTTGGGCCTTAGTATGGCTGAAGCCCAATAGTGTAGGGATTTTAGAGAGTCACTATATATACTCTTTAAACCTAATTTCTTGTATCCTAACACTCGTTCCACAAGAATCTGAGATTAGAGAGAAAAAGAGAGGCAAAGAGCAAGAGCAAAGGGAAATTGAAGGAGTATCCACAGAAGTTTCATCTCATATACACACATGTCCAGTAAACTTAAATCTTTAGCTTATTGTTGTGTTGTCTCTAGGTGGATAGAGAAACAGAGGTTGTTGTGTAAGAAATCTCTTGTATACACTTGATACTAGTGAATCGTTGAGAGTGTCGTCCTCTCCCAAGATGTACCGCAAGGGAAATAGGTTAATAATCTTTGTGTCTTTAACAAATTAAAACAACAACAAGATATGTGCTAAGGTTAATTAGTCAAATGAGATAAACCGATTAGTTGGTTAAAGAATTCTCAACATTACATGTCCTTTGGTTGTTTCAGACATGTGTTTTCTTCTTTTCAATGGGCGAAAGAACTGCTGGGAGTGTCTTGTTTCAGACAATATATAACTTTGTTATGTAAGGTATGGAAAAAACCAGTGGACTGTCTCATGACTTTCTGGTTAAGATACTATCTTTTGTTCCGAAAATAGTGGGGATGTATCCACTGGCATTCTGTCTAAGCAATGGAAGTGTCTTTGAATGTGGCCGCCTAAGCTTCAAACGATGATTTTCAGGACATTACTGACATCT
Source organism: Moricandia moricandioides (assembly GCA_905132885.1). Classification (NCBI taxonomy): domain Eukaryota; kingdom Viridiplantae; phylum Streptophyta; class Magnoliopsida; order Brassicales; family Brassicaceae; genus Moricandia; species Moricandia moricandioides. The sequence goes on along the minus strand of CAJHQQ010000835.1, from coordinate 65,313 downwards.
ATTTTTCAATTCCTTTGTTCCCGAGATATCTAAGTTTATGTTCACAAGAATCTCCTAACACGCAGAGCTACCATCATAGAAAGTTTGCGCCTGAGATTCTGTCTTGGATCACTTCAACCTGAGGATATCAAACTATGATTTGGCATTGCAATCTCTCACTGCATACGAGTGCTAATTATCAGATGTTTTTCCATCGACGAACCTGATAGTGCATTGCAGAGTAGCTTGTATTAGGGACAAATGTCCCACATCGGTAATTGGAAGGGAGCCTTAGCAATATATAAGATAGATGAACCACTTCACTTATCACCACTTGGTTTTAGGTTGGAAGCCCATCTAGCTTAACATGGTATCAAAGCCCGATCCCAACAACCCAACCCGATCCATTATCGATACAGCCCAAAGTCGGCCCATCGATCTTTGCCCAAACATTCCGAGATGTACGCTCAAAGAGTCATCATCTCGAGGGGGCGTATTAGAGACAAAGGTCCCACATCGTTAATTAGAATGGATCCTTAGCAATATATAAGATAGATGAACCACTCCACTTATCACCAATTGGTTTTAAGTTGGAAGTCCATCTAGCTTAACAGCTTGTACACCTGCAAAACTCTCGTGACTTTGATACTTGAAGGTGAAAAGATTCTTGTCGACGTTCCTCCAAACGGTTTTGTCTCCCATGTTTGAAATCATTGCAACTCTTATATGGACATACTTTAGTGATGATTCTCCGTGATTGCTTCACTGTCCTTGAACAAGATACTACGAAAGACAACGGGAAGGTCTAGTTGTTGTAGTCCCGTCCTTGCCGAGGTTATTATTGCGTATAGGCTTTGAATGTTCTTGTGATGGATACGTGAAGTATTTCAAAGTTGACAGTTTCTCCTATTTGATTAAGCATATACCAAAACTTGAAGAAGCAGATATCATTGTCAAGAAAGATCTCGACGAGTTTCTCGAATCAGTCACATCTGTCAAACATCTTTAATTACAAGTATTATTCTACAATGAGGAAGAGATAATATGTTTCCATCTACGAATTTCAAATTCTCCATCGTAAAACAACACTCAATAATGAATTATTTGTTATTATATCTCTGTCATGTGTGCAGTCTATGTGACAAAATAGGTTTCAATTTGTTTCTCTTATTCCTTAGGCATTAACAAGCCATCATATATATACCCATACATTTCCGAGTTTATAGGAAACCTTACATAACGAAGATATGACTAAATCTTAGTATATGGGATCTTAACATGTCCCAATACCTCCTCTCCCTCAAGTTGGAGCATACAAATTTTGAAGGCTTAACTTGAGAAGAAAAACTTCAAACTCCTTACGCCCTAATGCCTTCGTTAGTATATCAACCAATTTTTCTTTCGTGGAGACATGAAATGGCTTGAAAATTCCTCGAACAAAATGACAATCCGATTCCACATGCTTAGTTCTCTCAATTAAAAAACTGGATTGTTACTAATATGGATAGCTGGTTTACTATCACACATTATCGACATTAGTTCGTCATGACCAATTCCGAACTCAAGCAATAGAGTCTTCAACCTGCGAAGTTCTGCTGTCACCTCCACCATCACCATGTATTCCGCCTCTGCAGAAGAAAGAGAAATTGTATCTTGTTTCTGTGTTTTCCATGATATCGGCGATTCACCAAACTGCACAAACCATCCCGTAAGTGATCATCTAGTCAATGGGCATGCTCCCCAATCTGAGTCACACCATCCCTTCAAATACTTTGGTGATACAGCACGCAGAAAAATTCCTTGCCCTATCATTCCCTTTAGATATCGAACTACCTTGAGTGCCGCCAACCAATGTTCCTCACGTGGGCTATGCATAAACTGTGATAGAACATGTATGATCAGGAAGTGTTCCGCCAAGTAAATAAGACACCCCACCAGTCGCCTATATGCTTCTGCATCAGCAAGGAATGCTCCATCAGCCTTGGCAAGCTTAAGATTTTGATCAATCGGAGAACCAGCCGGTAGACAACCAAGGAGGCCAAGTTCTCCAACAGTATCCGTCACATAGTTTTTTTTGACAGAGATAAATACCAGCCCTACTACGCTCTACCTCTATCCCCAAAAAAATACTTAACTGGTCCCAGATCTTTCATCTTGAAACAAGTAGCCAAGTAATCCTTAAAGATTTTAATCTCTCTAGGCGACGTGCCAGAGATGATCAAATCATCAACATAGACCAATATATGCAATCGAATTCCTTTCTTAAAATATAAGAAGAAAGAATGATCAGACCTTGACTGTGTAAATCAATATGCTTTAAGAGCATTAGCAAGCTTGGCAAACCAACAACGAGGAGCTTGCTTCAGTCCATATAATGATTTTTGTAGTCGACAAAAACGAGTTTCTCATTTGTCTCTAAACCCTGGTGGCAATTTCATATACACTTCTTCATGTAAATCTCCATGAAGAAATGCGTTGTGAACATCCATTTGATGAACTTCTTGATTCTCCTTTTCCGCAATATCAAGGAACAATCGTACAGTTGTCATTCGCGCAACTAGTGCAAATGTATCAGCGTAATCAATTCCTTCTTCTTGGTGATTTCCTAACACCACTAGATGAGCTTTATATCGCTTTATCGTACCATTAGATTTATACTTTATTGTAAAAATCCATTTACATCCAAGCGCCTTCTTTCCTGGAGGTAAGTGCTACAGTCACCATGTATTAGCCTCTTCTAAAGATGTAATTTCACAATCAACTGCAACTCCCCATCTCTCATCTTCTTAGATTCAACAAAAGATCGCGGTTCCATATTAGCCGATAGGGCCATCACAAACTCCAAGTGTTTCTGTGAAAAATAGCCAGTAGAAAAAAAAATTACATATTGGATATTTTGTACCGGAGGATGGCTTAGGAGCGGGTGTCATGGTAGATAGAGATGAGGGTTGTAAAGTAGCAGCCGTTTGTACGACATAGTCTTTGAGTCTTGTAGACGTATATGATATATGGTGTTTTTCACATCATTGTATATATGGTTTTTATTTGATTCAAGACTCTAAACCGTGTTAGTCTAGTCTCTTGTGGTCTTTTTCAGGTCTGGAGTTGATAGAAGAGTAAAGAAAGGGCACATGAAGAGAAGATGTCTTTTTGGAGTAATCCTGCGGAGAACACTCAAGAAGAACAGTCCAGACAGTTCTCAAGCGGAACAGGCGGACGGGTGATCCCGATGACTGTTCCAGACGAATATGAAAACTCCTATTTTGGGAATTAAAGCCCTCATGCCCTAATTTTCTTCTACCTATTGCGCCTCCCTATAAAAAGACCTCCTCTATTATTTTCTATTTTTCTTACGCTAGTTTTGACAAGAGACCTAGACTTGTTTTGGCGATTTGCAATTGTAAGGGAGAAGGCTCCATCTTTCCTAGAGAAGATCATCCTGAACCCTTTGTTTTTCTACTCTTATCTTATGCAGTTTATTTCAGATTTAATGTATTTGTTTCACTGCATCATGATTGAGTAGTCATCTGGCTTGCCTAGGGTTTTAGGGTATTGATAAACGAGCCAAACATAGATAAGCATCATTCATTTGACTCTTCATTCATATTAAGCTTATTGCTTGCATTAACTTGATCACTTAATGCTAGATCTGCTGATCATCGCCTAGCTAACCACGCAGGAGATAAATTGACCTATATTGAATGAGCTTAATGTCTTTAATCAGCGAAAGTAGATATTAGAGCATTAAGTGAACCAGATCGGACATGAACTCTAAAGCTTGCAGCCGCCTCTGATCCCAAGCGACAGCTTAGGTGATCCGGCCGGCTCGCAAAGGATCCATCACCACGACAGTGGGTTGGATCAGCTAAGAGATCCGATGTTCTAGATTGTGTAAACCTGTGCTTGAATAATTGTTTGGCTAAATCAATACCCGCATTAAACCCTAGGTCGGCTTTCATACTGAATCGCATTTAAACATCATTATTTACTTGTCATCTAAGTCACCTAAATCTTAAAACCATATTTTCTTCTTAACTTGAATTTAAAACTTATAGAAATAAAGTGTAGACTGGTCCTCTGGATTTGAAACTAAAGTACTATAATTACAACTGTTAACTTGACAGTAGCAAGGATTCATTTTTAGTGTATCAAGTTTTGGCGCCATTGCGACGGAGACCAGATTTTTTACCTCTATTTCTCGGTTTTATATCTAGTCTAAGATATCTAACTCGTTTTTATTTTCTTGTTGCAGGTCATGATCCAGGAGTATGACCGGTAGACATACTCGGAGAAATACACAAGGACCATTACATCAATTCAGTAGCGAGGAACTAGCGAGATTAGAAAGACAGAACCGTCAACAAAGGCCTACGGCCACCACAATGGCCGATCCACGCAATCAGGATGAACTTGCAGCTGCAATCGCGTTAATGCAACAACAAATGATGCAGATGCAAGCAACCATCCAAACGCAGCAAGCCGCTGCAGCGCAAGCAGCTCAGAACCAGCCGCAGCAAGAACAGCAACAGGAAGAAGCTGTTCCAATAGGGCAGAGAAACCTTCTCCACAACTTACTTGCTACACGCTCTGCCATCACACCTCCACCGTGCACTCGTCAAGACTTTGAGATCAAACCTGCTCTCATAAGCCTGGTGCAGAGAAAGATCTTTAATAGGCTCCCTCCGGAAATCCCTATTGATCATAGAGAGAAATTTGAGAGGATGTGCGGGTTCACAAAAGCGAACGGAGTGCCACTAGATTACATCAAGTGTACTCTGTTCCCTTTCTCTCTGGATGGGAAAGCTGCTCGCTGGCTCGATTCTCTACCAACCAGATCACTCACCACCTGGGAATAGGTTCGATCTGCCTTCCTCACCCACTTCTACACGAAGTCCAAGAGCGCATCCCTAAGGCACAAGATCACATCCTTCAAACAACATGCTAATGAGCCGTTCTGTGATGCCTGGGATAGATTCAGCCTCTACCGTAGAGATTGCCCTAATCATGGTTTTGAGGATGACTACCTCCTTGCAGTGTTCTACGATGGAATGGGATGGGAAGCCAGGAACGCTTTGAACGCAGCCAGTAATGGAGATTTCATGACTCAATCAACCCCAGGTGCCTTCAAACTGATTGAGAATATAACTTCAAGTTCTACTGATAGCAACAAGGATAATGATTGGACTGAGAAGGTGAACAGTGTTGACAACAGCAGGATCGATGAGTTGACAGTTAAGATGGATCAGCTGCTTAAGAACCATCAAAACCAGGTGTTCATCATGGAAGAAGCTACACCGGAAAAACTGGCAGCAGATGGTAAACAAGAAGCGGAACAGTCTGCTGAGGATATGAATGAAGTGAGCTATGTGAATGGGTAAGGATGGCAGTTCAAGAACTACAACCCGAACCACAATGTAAGGAACAATCCTCACCTGTTCAATAATCCTAAGGCAGATGGAGCGACTGATAACCCTCAGAACAGCCAGAACCAGAACACTGGATATCAGAGAAACTACAACCAGAACTATCAGGGAAGGACCTTTGTTCTCAGCCAGCCGCAGAACAGCCAGTTTCATGCTCAGAAGCAGCCGACAAACCAGCAGTCTACTCCACTCGCACAGGCTGCTCCCAAGGATGAGATGAAGAGTCTTGCTATGATGATGCAGCAGCTGCTCCAAGGACAGCAAATGCAAGGCAAAGCATTGAATCAGGTCACAACAGACATCAATGGAAGGATGAACCATATGTTTGATGATCTGAGTGCTAAGTACGATCAGGTTTCCAGTCACATGAGACAGATGGACATCCAGATTGCTCAGACTGCCGAGAATGTGAAGAGACAGCAAGGAACACTCCCTGCGAGAACAGATAAAAATCCTAAGGAGTGTAATGCTGTCACACTAAGGAGTGGAAGGCCGCTTACTGACCCAGCGCATAAGAAGTATACAGCCGCTGAGAAAGGGAAACAGAAGGAGTCGGAACAACCACCTGAAGCTGTACCCACAGATGAAGAAAAGGCAGAACGGCCTACTGAGACTGTTCCGACTGACGAAGAGCGACCTGCTGAGGTTGTTCCTCCTACTGCTAACCCTTCCCCTGCTCGTCAGTATGTTCCTAAGGTACCCTACCCTGTTCCAGCTAAAGCTACTCGTAAGGATAAAGAGGAGATGAAGTGCAGAAAGATGTTAGAGGATCTCACAGTCAGACTCCCTCTGATGAGTGCGATCCAGATGATACCATCCATGCGAAGCTTTGTAAAGGGACTGATCTCGGGGAAGGTATCTGACGACAGTGAATTCATGGTCGTTTCTAAGGAGTGTAGTGCAGTGCTCCAGAATCGGAAGATCAAGAAACAGGGTGATCCAGGGAAATTTGTCCTCTCAATCCAGATTGGAAGAACAGTCTTCTCCTGTTCACTCGTTGATTTAGGATCAAGCATAAACCTGATGCCGTATTCTGTTGCTAGGCGTCTTGGGTACACAAATTTCAAACCTACCAGGATGTCTTTAGTGTTTGCTGACCGCTCAGTGAAATCACCAGTTGGAATCCTTGAAGATCTGCAAGTCTTGGTTGGAAACACACTTGTCCCAGCTGATTTCGTTGTTCTGGAACTTGAGGAAGAGTCGAAGGATCCCCTGATCCTGGGCAGACCGTTCCTATGCACCGTTGGAGCCATCATAGATGTCCGACAAGGGAAGATCGACCTCCATCTGGGTGATATTGTGATGACGTTTGAGATGGATCAGATGCTGAAGAAACCAATGCTGGACGGACAGACCTTCACTGTCCAGGAAGAGAGCGATCCTCTGGAACCACATGAAGGGATGATTGAGGAGATTCTAACAGATGATCCTCTTGAGCTCGCCTTAATCAGAGCTGAAGCTGAGCAGAGCTTAGAAAATGTCGATGCTGATGCCTATGCCAAGCTCCTGGATTCAGCTAGGAGTATGGAAAGGTTAGTGGCGAATCTAAGTCTGAGGGAGAACAGCGAGACCAGCCATCCAGCCGGAACAACCTCGACTCAAAACCCGTCTGTTCCAGCATCTCAGACTGATGATTCCTGGAGCGAGCTGAAAGCTCCAAAGGTAGAACTCAAACCCCTTCCTAAAGGGCTCAGGTATGCGTTCCTTGGACCTAATTCTACATATCCTGTCATTGTGAACGCTGACCTGAACAATGCTGAGACTGCTCTGCTTTTATGTGAATTGAGAAAATATCGTAAAGCATTAGGTTATTCTCTAGCTGACATACCTGGCATCTCACCTGATTTATGCATGCATAGAATACACCTAGAAGATGAATCGATGACTTCTGTGGAACATCAGAGGAGGTTAAACCCGAATCTAAAAGATGTTGTAAAGAAAGAGATAATGAAACTTCTAGAGGCTGGTGTAATCTATCTGATTTCTGATAGTAAGTGGGTTAGCCCTGTTCATGTAGTACCTAAGAAAGGTGGGATCACTGTTATAACAAATGAAAAGAATGAATTGATCCCTACTAGAACAGTCACTGGTCATCGCATGTGCATTGATTTTCGTAAATTAAATGCAGCAACTCGCAAGGATCACTTCCCACTTCCTTTCATTGATCAAATGCTTGAAAGATTGGCTAACCACCCTTACTATTGCTTTTTAGATGGTTATTCAGGTTTCTTTCAGATTCCCATCCACCCCGACGATCAGGAGAAGACCACATTCACATGCCCATACGGAACATACGCCTACAGAAGGATGCCATTCGGTTTGTGCAATGCCCCAACGACCTTCTAGCGCTGCATGATGTCGATTTTTACAGATCTAATCGAAGACATAATGGAGGTTTTCATGGACGATTTTAGCGTCTATGGAAGCTCCTTTCATGTCTGTTTGTCAAACTTGTGCAGGGTACTGAAGCGATGCGAGGAAAAGAATCTTGTGCTGAACTGGGAGAAGTGTCACTTCATGGTCAGAGATGGGATTGTTCTAGGACATAAGATATCAGAGAAAGGCATCGAGGTTGACAAGGCAAAAATTGAGGTCATGATGAGTCTACAGCCGCCTACTACAGTAAAGGGAATTCGAAGCTTCTTGGGACATGCTGGTTTCTACAGGAGATTCATCCAGGATTTCTCTAAGATTGCTAGACCACTCACTCGGCTGCTCTGCAAAGAAGCCCAGTTCTCGTTTGATAGCGACTGTCTAGCTGCATTCCATGCGATCAAGGGGGCTCTAGTCAGTGCACCGGTTGTTCAACCTCCAGACTGGGATCTTCCTTTTGAGATCATGACAGACGCAAGTGATTTTGCAGTGGGAGCAGTCTTAGGACAGAGAAAAGACAAGAAGCTGCACGTGATCTATTATGCGAGCAGAACAATGGATGAGGCTCAGTGTCGCTGTGTAACTACAGAGAAGGAGCTCCTGGCCATTGTTTATGCGTTTGAGAAGTTCAGATCCTACCTAGTTGGATCAAAGGTAATCGTGCACACTGACCATGCAGCTCTCAAGTACCTGCTCACGAAGAAGGATGCTAAACCACGGCTCTTGAGGTGGATTCTTTTGCTCCAAGAGTTTGACCTAGAGATAAGAGACAAGAAGGGGTTGATAATGGAGTAGCAGATCACCTTTCCAGGATGAAAGTGTCGGATGAGACAGTTCTTGATGAGGAACAGCCGATGGAATATGTCAACATGATTGGTCTGAGCACTGCGGAACAGTCATCACCTGTCAGCAAGGACTGTTCCAGCGTAGATGATGAATTCATAACAGTGATCCAGAAGCAGTATCCGAATCTTCCATGGTTTGCTGAGATTGCTAACTTCCTGGCTGCTGAAAAGGAACCTCTGAAATTCACTGGGAATGAGAAGAGGAAATTTCTGAGGGAAGCAAGGCATTACTTTTGGGATGAGCCGTATTTGTATCGTCAAGGTAAGGATGGGATCTTCAGGAGATGTGTTCCAGAGGCTGACATTCCAGGGATACTTCACCACTGTCACGGTTCCTCCTATGCTGGTCATTTTGCTACCTTCAAAACAGTCTCCAAGATACTCCAAGCCGGTTTCTGGTGGCCTACTATGTTTAGGGATGCTCATGCATTTATATCACGATGTAACTCCTGCCAAAGGATGGGTAGCGTGAGCAAGAGAAACGAGATGCCTCAGAACTACATCTTGGAAGTAGAAGTGTTCGACTGTTGGGGAATCGATTTCATGGGACCCTTCCCAATTTCTCATAAGAATGAGTACATCTTGGTTGCTGTAGACTATGTCTCCAAATGGGTAGAAGCCGTTGCTAGTCCAACCAATGATGCAAAGGTCGTAACCAAGATGTTCACCTCCATCATCTTTCCAAGATTTGGAGTTCCTAGAGTGGTCATAAGCGATGGTGGATCACACTTCATCAACAAACTGTTCCAAGGATTGCTGAGCATGAATGGGGTTAAACCCAAGGTTGCAACCGCCTACCATCCCCAGAAAAGTGGTCAAGTGGAAGTCTCAAACAGAGAAATCAAGAACATCCTGCAGAAAACAGTTAATACTACCCGTAAGGACTGGTCTCTCAAGCTGGATGATGCTCTCTGGGCATACAGAACCGCCTATAAGACACCATTAGGGACCACTCCTTATCATCTGGTCTATGGCAAGGCGTGTCATCTACCTGTGGAACTAGAGTACAAGGCAGCTTGGGCTGTTAAACTACTAAACTTCGACATTAAACCAGCCAAGGAGAGGCGAACCATGCAACTTCACGAGTTGGAGGAGATCAGGCATCTGGCCTATGAGAGTTCTAAGATCTACAAAGAGAAGACTAAGGCATTCCATGAAAAACGGATCATTAGCAGGAGCTTTGCACCGAATGATCAAGTCTTGCTCTTTAACTCTCGAGTGAAGCTATTCCCTGGAAAGCTTAAATCGAGATGGTCTGGACCTTTCACTATCAAGGAGGTTCGTCCTTATGGAGCTGTTGTGTTGCTGGACACAAGAGGTGGAGAATTTGTTGTTAATGGTCAGCGTCTCAAGCCCTATCTTGCTGACACACCAATCGCAGAAGGAGTAGAAATACCCTTAGGCGATCCTTCTCCAGCCTGATCGGCTCATCAAAGTCAAGCTAGTGACGTTAACCAAGCGCTTGGTGGGAGGCAACCCACTGGTATGTATATAATTTCTCTTTTCCTATGTTTTTGTTTTGTTAGATTTTAATTTGCAGGTCATAAAAACAAGAAAAACTGAGTTACTTCGGCGGAACAATCAGGTGCATGTTCCACTCGACTGTTCCAGGTAAGTAATCAGAACCAAAAAAAAATTAAAAAAAAAAAAGGAAGAGGAAGCGGTTCGGGTTCTGCCTATTTAAGGCCGACCCAAACCAACTCCCCACTACTTCCCCCTCTCGCCGCATCACTTTCCCTTTTCCCTCAAGAACCCTAAAATCAATTCACATAAATTCTTCATCTCTTTGCTTGATTTTTGGTTCTTACTACTCAACTCTTGGCAAGTGTGGTTTGTTTTGACAGGAACTCATCAACTGGAAAGGTAAATCGCGGATTGAAAGTCCCTCCCCCTCACATGCAAATCGCGAAAATCGACCCATCTCTCTAATCTTCTTTTTGATTTTGTTTTATCCTAGATATATGGTTCTAAAACTGTGTCATCTAACATACTAGGATAGAAATCAAAAGCTTGAAAAGAGATGAACCGATTGCATGTTATGGTTGCTTATTGAAATCGATTTTGAAGATGAGAACATATTGCTTGATCTGAGTTTGCTATCGATTTGGGTTTGACTGTTCTGAGTTTTTGGAAACAATCTGTGGATTGAATTGCTCTGATTTGAACCGATTGATAAGTTGTTCTATATAATGGAATCGGGTTTGCTATTGGTTTAAGTGATGTTCGATTGCTTGATCTATTGATTCACTGCACTTAATTGATTCTATATCTCCTTGCTAATTGAATCAGAGGATTGATGCTAATAACATGTTTATGTTTACTCCTTGTAGATGCCGCCTCGCGTCAAAAGATTCCTCCAGCGCACACCCTCAGCAAGATGCACTCCACCCACCTCGAGCCGTCCTGCATCATACCCATGGCCCAAGGCCGAAGGAGAGCCAATCAACCTCCAGGATCCTAATCTGCTGGACTACAACTGTGAGGGTTGGGATAGGGAATCGGCAGCCCGATACAACAAACTCTTGGAAGCAACCATCTTGCCCACACGATTCGCTGATACTAAGTCTTATGCGTCCCTGGGACTTGATACGGACGTGTTTGAAGCTCTTCAAGTCATGGGTATCCACGCTCTTTGCAACCGCCACTATGACCTCTACCCGGATCTTGTGCGCCAAGTACTTGCAACAGCTGAAATCAGGTTCACAGACCCGGAGAACCCCTCATATGAGACCTGCTCCTTCACCTTCATGGCTGATGGGAAGTTATGCTCTGTCACTTTGGACGACCTCAATGACCTCCACGAGATTCCAGATGATCCACCAGGGGTCACGGTGGATAAGAAATTCACTCCACAGAATGCCTTTTGGAACTTGATTGCCAACGGTACGTTCACCTCCCGGAAAGCGTACCAATCCCACATCAGGAACCCGACTTTGAGGATCCTCGCCAAGATTCTGTCCAATGTCCTGTTCGCCAAGGAGTCTACCTCAAAGGTCAGGACTGATGAGCTTCAGATGCTGTATATTGGAGTTGAGGATGAGCTGCGCAGAGACAGAGCAACCCCAATAAAAACGGTGAACACAAACCCTGGTTACTTCCTCATCTCCATGTTCTGCGAACGTGGTGCGCAGTTGATCCGGACCCAGGCTAAAACCGACAGATGCGGCAGTCTCCTCACCCAATTGTTCTCCAAGGTCAACGTTAACCTCCGCAATTACACAGCTGTAACTGACAGGGAGTTCGTGGACACAACCTACCTCATCTCTTGTCATGTCCTGCGCGATGAGACCACCTATCAGTTCTGCGACAGGAGCGGAGAGACATTCTTCATCAAACTCCCATTGCCAGGTCTCACTGATTTCAGCACCCTGGAGAACATCACATTCCTACCCGATATGGAGCTCCTCTGCGCCGATCCAAAGCCCCCAACCCGTGATGCTGATATGGATGATGTGGAGGATATGACTCCAACAGATGGGGGCGAATTTGATTTGGACCCACATCTAGACCTGGACGATGACACAGCTTACCGCAAGTGGATGGTGGATTCTCAGCGCAAGAACAACAGCCTCATGAAGAAGATCTTGAACATGATCACTGGAGGTTGTTTCTCAGGACAGAGTGGTCAGGCGGAACCTAAGACACCTCAGAGAAGTCGGCGACCAGGCAAGGAACCAGCTGGTACTTCTACCGGAGATGATCGACTGCCAAGGAACAGGAGGACGACTGGTGAAGAGAGCGGCGGCTCTGAATGAGTCCATAAGGACTATTTTCTATCCCATTGTTTTATCCATCTGAACTATTTATTTTTCATGCTTTATTTATATTTGTGTGTTTTTGTTCCTCCTATTTCTATCACAACCAGGGATGGTGTGATCTAAGTCTGGGGGAGCATTTGTGTGCTTTGAGTCAGTCCTTGTTCTTGTGTCATTTTAATGTTTTATTGAGTCTTGCTTTAGGATCGAGTCAGTCTGAACTATTGTGGGAATAAGGACCTTATTGTGTGATGTTATTTTAACCACCTCGTGCTCTAACTTTCTTATTCAGTGACCTTAGCAGTGGCGAACGACCCATACATGGACCTGGAACACCCTGACATTTCTCATTAGACTCTCCAGAAGTTCTCTACTGATCAGGTTACACTGGGTAGACTTAACTCCACCTAACTTGGACCTAACTTTGACTTTAAATTCTTCTTGTTATGGGCATTAGATCAGGGAAACGAGACCTACACTCAGGACTTCTTATCCCTTTTCATCCCTCTTGCTGTTCATGAGTGGCTAGCTCATCTTTAGCTAGTTCCCACCTTGCACCTTAACCTTTATTCCACCCACATGCATTTGTTTTTCCCTATGTTATATATGCAGATATGTGCAAAAAGGTTGGAGAGGAAAGGATCGACACAGCCTCTTACTCATCGATGCTAAATCATTCAGAAGAGGAGGAAGGAACACGATGAAGAGAAGATCAGTCAGATGCCTGATCCATGAATGGAGAACAGTCAGGCGCCTGATCCACTAATAAGAAGAACAAGTCAGAGAGTTGAGGTAAAAACCACCAGTGGCTCCCAAAACTAATTGTTACCTCCTTCTCTCGTCACTACTCAATCATTGTGTATAAGTTTTTCAAAAAAAAAACGAGTATTCTAGTATTTATTTCTTTGAGTGACGAGAAAGGGGATGAATATATATATGATTATGCCACTGGGAAAGGTGTAATGATCCAGTACCATAAATAGAGTAAGGAAGAGCGAGTGTTTATGAGAGGAGCAGTCAGATAGAGTGATCCAACTGGAGAACAGCCGGTTTGATCAGAGCAGAAGTGAGTAAGAGCTGTGGACATCAATGGATCCGTCCTCTCCTGCAGTTTTGTGCGATATCCTGCATCCACCTCAAAAATTGGTAACCCCTAAACACTCTAAGCTCCACCACTCAAACACTGAAATAGCCTGTTTTAACACCTAGCCCATCTACCCTGAGTAGTGCCTGTGACAAGAGGCTCACGCTCATCTTAATAAATGTAGGGAGTTTTGTCTCGATAGTGTTGCTTTTTCAGGTTTGAGATGTAGAGTATGGAGCCGATTTTCGAACAGCAGTCAGGGGGTTTCAGTAAGTGTATGAGGTCCTAGCTATCTTCTTGTATGGTTTAAAGGTTCGTGGTAAGAGTATGGTTACTGAGAATAAGCGAGTTCCCACACTTTCAATCCTTTCTTTCTGTTCTTGATACTTTCCTTGTTCGAGGACAAATAAGGATCTAAGTCTGGGGGAATTGATATATGGTGTTTTTCACATCATTGTATATATGTTTTTTTATTTGATTCAAGACTCTAAACCGTCTTAGTCTAGTCCCTTGTGATCTTTTTCAGGTCTGGAGTTGATAGAAGAGTAAAGAAAGGGAACATGAAGAGAAGATGTCTTGTTGGAGTAATCTTGCGGAGAACACTCAAGAGGAACAGTCCCGAGACTGTTCTCAAGCGGAACAGGCGGACGGGTGATCCTGATGACTGTTCCAGACGAATATGAAAACTCCTATTTCGGGACTTAAAGCCCTGATGCCCTAATTTTCTTCTACCTATTGGCGCCTCCCTATAAAAAGACCTCCTCTATTATTTTCTATTTTTCTTACGCTAGTTTTGACAAGAGACCTAGACTTGTTTTGGCGATTTGCAATTGTAAGGGAGAAGGCTCCATCTTTCCTAGAGAAGATCATCCTGAACCCTTTGTTTTTCTACTCTTATCTTATGCAGTTTATTTCAGATTTAATGTCTTTGTTTCACTGCATCATGATTGAGTAGTCATCTGGCTTGCCTAGGGTTTTAGGGTATTGATAAACGAGCCAAACATAGATAAGCATCATTCATTGGACTCTTCATTCATATTAATCTTATTGCTTGCATTAACTTGATCACTTAATGCTAGATCTGCTGATCATCGCCTAGCTAACCACGCAGGAGATAAATTGACCTATATTGAATGAGCTTAATGTCTTTAATCAGCGAAAGTAGATATTAGAGCATTAAGTGAACCAGATCGGACATGAACTCTAAAGCTTGCAGCCGCCTCTGATCCCAAGCGACAACTTAGGTGATCCGGCCGGCTCGCAAAGGATCCATCACCACGACAGTGGGTTGGATCAGCTAAGAGATCCGATGTTCTAGATTGTGTAAACCTGTGCTTGAATAATTGTTTGGCTAAATCAATACCCGCATTAAACCCTAGGTCGGCTTTCATACTGAATCGCATTTAAACATCATTATTTACTTGTCATCTAAGTCACCTAAATCTTAAAACCATATTTTCTTCTTAACTTGAATTTAAAACTTATAGAAATAAAGTGTAGACTGGTCCTCTGGATTTGAAACTAAAGTACTATAATTACAACTGTTAACTTGACAGTAGCAAGGATTCATTTTTAGTGTATCAGTATACTTTGTCTGATGTGCTCTACCAAGAGGTTCACTAGAAATTTTCATTGGGGCCTTCGATGTCTCATTACTCGAAGATGTGTTTAACTTTTTCTGATTACCAGTGTTATTCTGAATCGCTGGTTCGTCCTCATCATCACTATGCAAAGTTTCTCTTGTAGGTGCAACAACTAAATTTTCGTTGGATACCGGGGTCACCTCACTTTTTGTAAACGGGAATGTAGTTTCTTGAAACGCGGCATTCTCGAAAAAAAGATAACATGTCGGTCAAGATCATACAATTTCCATCCCTTTTCCCCATAGGGATGTCCTAATAAGACACAACGCCGACCGCAAGCAGCAAACTTATCACCTTTATGATCCAAATTATGGGTCTATGCCAAGCATCCTAAGAACCGTAAATGCTTATATCCTGGAGCATTACCAAAAAAACTAAAATGGTGTTTTATTTTTCAGAAATACCGACGGCGTATCATTAATCAAGTAGCCAGCTGTGAGTACGCATTCACCCCAATATTCGATTGGAAGACTGGCCTAAGACCGTGGAGCCCTTGCTTTATTCAAAATATGTCGATGCTTGCGTTCAACTCGTCCATTTTATTGTAGTGTATGAACACAAGAAATTTCATGGATGATACCTTTCTCCCGAAAGAAACATGCAAGGCATGTAAACTCAGACCCATTATCACTTCAAATCCTTTTCACCTTTTTAGAAAATTGTCTTTCTATCATTGCAATGAAATTTCGAATCTGAAGTGGCGCCATTTTTTATCAGCCAGAAGGTGCAGCCACACAGCTCGAGTGTGATCGTCTACTATCGTTAGGAAATATCTGGATCCACAAAAAGCCGTAGTTCGATATGGACCCCATAAGTCAAGATGTATCAAATCAAAACTATCTTTTGCATTATTCAAACTATCTGAAAAACATTGTCGAGTTTGTTTAGCTCGAAAACAGACATCACAATTCTTAATAGAAAGCTCATTACTACTATTATATGATCTCCGAACCCCAGGTATGCATTCCGTTACTTGGACAAACAGATGACCCATTCTATTATGCCACAAACCAAATGTTTGCAAACTTCAGTATGTAAGGAAGTCACGATATCTATCCCCCAAAACTAGTACAACCCCTCTCCCTCTCGTTCACCCGCTCCAATCAGCATCCTAGTATCTCGATCCTGGAAAATCACAAGTTTATTAGTCACTTGTCCCACCAAATGATTGTCGGTTACAAGTTGTACAAGCGAAATCAAATTTGTATGGAATTCATCAACGAAATAAACATTCTGCAACGTTAGTTGAGATGTCAATCGAATTGTTCCCTGCTTCAGGACAAAATATCTGCGTCTTCTGGCAACATAACAGACACCGGTGTAATATCTCGAATGTCCTCAAGAAATTCTAATCGGACAGTCATGTGGTGAGTCGCCCCAGTGTCAAGTATCCAGAATGTATCATGACTCTTACCACTCAAGTTTGTTGCTGATTTCCCAGCTTTGATGAGTTTTTGAATCACAGCCCATTGGTCGTCCGAAAGTCCAGTCAATCCTTGGCGATCATGTTCAGTTAGATCACCCGCTGATCCAACATAAGCGGCCATATTGATTTGTGTAACATTGGCTCTAGGAGTAAAGCCTCAACCTCGACCAGTTGATGAAGAAGCATGATTGTCAGTTCTGTTGCGATTTCTTTCTCCCCACCATTCGGGAAACCTTATCACCTTAAAACATGCAGAAGCTTCATGTCCTGCTTTTCCACAAATCGAGCACTGTTTGGACCAGTCCTGACTTCCTTCTCCTCCACGATATCCAGAAGAGTCACTCGAGTTTGGTTTTGAGAGTTCCTTTGTGTACACCATTCCGGGTCTCCGATTGGAAGAAGTCTGAGTGGCAAAGCTCATCACCCAATTTATCAGTAGCAGTGTTCGAACGTAAGGTCTCATTCCTAGACACTGTCTGATATACACTATCCAAGTTTTGGAAGAGGGGAGATTGCACATATCTGAGATCGAATCACCCCATGGACAAAGTCATCCAACAAAAAATCATGTACTCGCAAGACCTCTCTCTCCTTCTCATGTGCCAAATTCAGGTCACATTCACATTTATTACAAGTACAAACTTTCGAGTTCATACACTCTGCAATACCATCCCACAATTTCGTCAATCGGCCAAAATAATCATCCATAGTTGATCCGATTTTCTTACATGTAGCAAGTGAGTTTCAAATCTTCTGCAGCATTTCTCCACTCTTGAGAGAAAACCTCTTCTTAATTATTTCCCAAAGTTCTTTAGCTATCTCCCGTGTAGATATGGAAGACCTTATTTTGGGATCAATGGTTTGTCTGATCCATCCTACCAAGAGATGGTTGTTTGCAGTCCAATCTTCAAGATAAGGTGAGTCAGATGTTGGTTTTGGGATGCTTCCATCAAGGAAGCCAAACTTCTTTCTGGAACTCAGTGCCATATGAAAGTTCATGGCCCACTCGTCATAGTTAAGGCCGTTGAGTAGCGGCAGAGAGATGACTGCACCATGATTATCACTAGAACTTAGATCATATGGAGATATCGTCTTATACTTCGGGTCGGTGTTCGTCCTGAGCGCCATGACTCTGTTTTGTTGAGTGAAAACAGAGTACAAGAGATTTTAGTTGAAGATCACGTCTCTCTTGCGATTGCAAGAAGAGTTCAGCCAAGATCAGAATCAAAAATCAAAGAGAGTTTATGGTTCTAGGTTCAAGCTCTGATACCATGACAAAATAGATTTCAATCTGTTTCTCTTTATACCCATACATTCCCGAGTTTATAGGAAACTTTACATAACCGAAAATATGACTAAATCTTAGTATGTGGGATCTTAACATATTCCAATACTATGTACCCTTCCGGTATTATCTTCAATCAGCTTAAACAACTAAAGCTAAGCATAGGGAGCAGATATTGGTCCACATTAATTTTCTTCTTGCTCAAAGCTTCTCCTAATCTGCGAGTCCTCCATTTCAAAGTTGTTGTAAGTTTATTTCCATGACTCTCTTTATGTCTAAAGCACTATTTGGTGTAATCTTAACTCTCTCTCTCTCTTTTCTTTGTTCTTGTCTCAGTATCCACCCTTTGGGGAATACAATCAGATTAACTAGAACAATGAATGGAGCTTGATTCCTAACTGTTTGTTGAAGACTCTTGAAACTTTCGAGTTTACAAGGTGCAAGGGAAGACCACAAGTGGGAGATTTCTTGATTTTTTTTTCTTTAAAAATGCTCGTTGCCTGAAATCTACATCAGCTGTGCTTGAATCATGTGACTGATGTTGAAACTTGAATATGATCAAATAGAGTGTCGTTTTGGAGTGTGAATCTGTTGGATATTATTGGTCTAAAACTGAATAACATTAAGAATAGGAAATATTCCTATTGAATAAAGGAAAGAAATATATTCTATTAGGGTTAGGAGTTATCCTAAGAGCATTATATAAGCTCAAATTCGGATGTGACTTGAGTAATAAGCTTGTATCGTTATTTCTTCTCCTTGCATCATTGAGCTAAACCTGTTTTGTCTAAGATCGGTGGTGAGGTTGAACGCATCATACTAGATTGCCGGAATCCTCTGGCCCAGACGTAAGAGTAGCTCATATCGAGGCTCTGAACTTGTTAAATTGCTCTGTGTATTTTATTCTCTTTACTTTCTTGTTACTTCCGCGTTAAGTTAGATAGAGAACGAGCGATTAACAAACAAACCGAGAACGAAAGAACCTAAAAATGTGTGTTGAACTTGATTGTGGTCTCAACGAGTGGTATCAGAGCATCAGGTTAGGATGTCGAAAAAACGAATAAAGGTTGATCGGTTTGATGGGTCTGGCGACTTTATGTTATGGAAGATTCTCATGCCCGTGCATCTTGGTTACTTGGGTTTGAAGGAAATTCTCATGGATGAGAAGTTGCTTCGAGAACCCTCTAAATCTGAATCGAAGGAGGAAGAGGATGAAGCGAAGGAGGGAAAGTCAGCTGCTCCAACACCAGTTGATATTGATCCCTCGAAGGTAGAAAAATCAGAGAAAGTTATGAATCTGAATTGTTCTGAATGTTGGTGACCATGTTCTACGGAAAATTAGCCACTGCACAATAGCAGCAGCTATGTGGTCGCTGTTCGAGAGAATATATATGTCTAAGTCTCTGTCGAACATGATTTTCCTGCAGTTAAAGTTCTATATCTTTAAGATGACTGATACTACATCTGTTGATTATAACATTGATACTGGTGTCTGATTTGAACAGCGTTGGAGTCATGGTAACAGATGACGTGCAAGCCATATTACTTCTATGTTCTTTGCCATCTCGATACAACCAGCTGAAGGAGAATTTAAAGTATGCAAAGGACACCATAACTCTGGAGGCTGTGATTGCAGCAACTCGTGATAAAGAGAGAGAGTTGAAAGGCAGTGGTTCGAGTAGCAAAGAATCTAGAGAACGTTTAGTCATGAAAGATAGAGGAAGGTCTGAATGGAGAAACGATTTGAAGAAAAATAATCGTGGTAGATAAAAGTCGAGGTCTAAAGTGGTGTGTTGGCACTGTAAGAAAGAGGAACACCTTAGAAAGGATTGTTTTGCTCTAAAGAAGAAGTTTGAAACGGAGGAACATGCTGAAGCAGAAGTTATCATAGAGAAGCTTCAGTATTCTGATGCATTGAACGTGTCTGATTTGAATCCAAGGAATAATTGGGTTATTAATTCAGGGTGTACCTACCATATGACGTCTAGAAGAGACTGGTTTGATACCTTTACAGAGATAAACGAAAATCAGATTCTACTTGGGAATAATCATTCGGTGGAGGCTAAGGGAATTGGTTCTATAAAGTTAATGACTTGTGGAGGCTCAATTTCTGTGTTGAACAACGTCAGATATGTTCCAAACCTGAGAAGAAACTTGATATCAACAAGAACACTTGATAAACTCAGGTTCCAGCACAGTGGTAGAGATGGTAAGCTCACGTTTCACAAGAATGGAAGGCTGGGCTGAGAGAAAATCTGATAAACGAATTGTAAATTCCTCGAGGGTGAGATTGTGACAAACGAAGTTCACCATACAGAAGTTGCAGAACCGAAGAGCAGTATCACTGGTTTGTGGCACAACAGATTAGGCCACATGAGTGAGAAAAATCTAAGGATCTTGGTTCGCAAAAACATACTAACGAAGAAGGAGATCGATACTTCGGATTTTTGCGAAGATTGCGTGAAGGGAAAGAAAAAGCGTGTAAGCTTCTCAATTGGAAAGCATGACACGGACAAGGTACTTAGGTACATACACGCCGACCTCTGGGGGTTTCCAAGCGTGCATCCTTTCCTGTCAAATAAACAATACTTCTTGTCGATCATCGATGACTACTCACGTAAGTTCTGGTTATACTTTATGAAAACTAAAGATGAAGCGTTCGCAAGTTTCTATGAATGAAAGACGCTGGTTGAGAATCATGTGAATCAGAAGGTAAAGTGTCTCAGGACTGACAATGGTCCGGAGTTCTGTAACTTGGAGTTCGATACATTCTGCAAGAAGAATGGAATTCAGAGGCACTGCACGTGTAGTTATACGCCACAACAAAGCGGTGTTGCTGAGCGTATGAATCGAACAATTACGGAGAAGGTTCAATGAATGTTAAACCAATCTGGTTTAACTGAAAGCTTCTGGGCGGAAGCTGCAACTACAACAACTTATATGATCAATAGAACACCATTGCCTTCTATTGACAACAACATCCTGAAAAAGTTTGGCTTAAGAAGAAGCCTGGATACAAACACCTAAAAACGTTTGGATCGATTTTCTATGTACATGTTGATCAAGGAAAGTTGAAGCCAAGGGCGTTGAAGGGAATATTTATAGGATACCCACCGGGTGTGAAAGGATACAAGGTCTGGTTATTGGATCAGAAGAAGTGCGTGATAAGCCGTAATGATTTGTTCAAAGAACATGTGATGTATAGAGACATGTTGGGAACGACTAAAGATTCCACTGAAGAAGAATCTAAGGATAACTTAGAGAGTGGAAAAGCTAAGGTTATCACGTAAATACCACGTGAAGATGGAGAGCCTACAATAACTAACTCAACATGTTCTGAAGAAGGTGGAGAAACTGAACCTGTTCAAGCTGAGTTTGACGGTCAAACAGAAACAGAAAGTGATAGTGAAGTTGATACTGAAAATTCAACTGGGGGTTTGACAAATTACCAACTCGCAAGGGATAGAAAAAGGAGGACTATTGTTCCACCAGCAAGATATACAGACGTCACTCCTCCCTTGAACTTCACAGAAGAATCTGAAGTGGATTTTGCTCTTGCTGCAGCTGAAGGGTTAGTATAGGCTGAGGAACCTAGAGACTATTACGAGGCTATTAGTTTCAAAGATAAGATCTGGAAGGCCGCTGCTGGTGAAGAGATGACGTCTCTGGACAAGAACAAAACGTGGGTGATAGTTAATAAACCTAAAGGAGTAAAGGTTATTGGGAGTAAGTGGTTATTCAAACTGAAACCAGGAATTCCGGGAGTTGAGCCAAAGAGGCACAAGGCAAGATTAGTGGCAAAAGGGTATGCTCAACGTGAAGGAATTGATTATCAAGAAGTGTTTTCACATGTAGTGAAACATATCTCAATTCGAATCATGCTGCCATCAGTTGTTCATGCTGATTTGGAGCTTGAACAGATGAATGTTAAAACAGCTTTTCTTCATGGAAACTTGGAAGAAGACATATACATGTCTAAGCCTGAAGGTTTTGAAGTAGATGGAGCTGAGAAAGTTTGTTTTCTTAAGAAATCCCTCTATGGATTGAAACAATCTCCAAGACAATGGAATAAACGGTTTGACAAGTTTATGTTGGATCAAGGTTTTGTGAGAAGTGAGCAAGATCAGTGTGTCTACGTGAAGGAGGTTTCTAAAAACAACTATGTGTACCTTTTACTGTACATGGATAATATGTTATTAGCAGCTAAGGAGATGCATGAAATTTCAAAGTTAAAGGGCTTACTAAGCTCTGAGTTTGAGATGAAAGATTTGGGGAATGCTAGAAGAATTCTTGGTATGTATATATTCTGAGACAGAGAGAAAGGGATATTGAAGTTGTCTCAGTCAGAATATTTGCAGAAGGTTCTACGAAACTTCAACATGGCAGAATCAAAGAAGGTGAATACATCTATTGGAGCATATTTCAAGTTGTTTTCTGTGGAAGCTGATTCGGAGGTGTTAGACACAAACATAGTTCCATATTCAAGTGTTGTAGGAAGCATCATGTACGCTATGGTAAGATCGCGACCTGACTTAGCGTATGGAGTTGGTCTGGTTAGTAGGTTTATGAGTAGACATGGGGAACTGCATTGGGAAACCGTGAAGTGGTTATTCAGATACATCAAAGGGGCGTCTCAGTTATGTCTAACTTATACAAAGGGAAAGGAGTTTTCGGTTGAAGGTTTCTGTGATTCTGATTATGCAGCTGACTTGGACAGAAGAAGATCGATTTCTGGATATGTATTCAAGGTAAGAGGAAACACTGTTAGTTGGAGGTCAAATTTGCAGTCTGTGGTGGCTCTATTAACAATTGAAGCTGAGTATATCTTATTGTCTGAAGCTGTGAAAGAGAGCATTTGGATTAGGGGTTAGTGAAGGAGCTTGGATTTGAGCAGAAGTGTGTTTCTATATGGTGTGATTCGCAGAGTGCGATTTGTTTGGCAAAAAACAAAGTATATCATGAGAGGACTAAGCACGTTGCTACAAAGTACCATTTTATCAGAGATTGGATCGCTTGTGGAGAGGTGGAGGTGCTTAAGATTCCAACCTCAAGAAACCCGACTGATGTTTTGACAAAGGTTGCAACGGTGAAAAACTTCAATGACGCTTTGGAGTTGTTGAAGGTGACTGAAGCCTGAAGATAGCTTCGTCATTGCCAGTGTAAAAATTAAAAGTGCAATCACTATGAAGATATTTTCAGTTGTTGACTCAAGGTGGAGTTTTTTGGATATTATTGGTCCAAAACTAAATAACATTAAGAATAGGAAATATTCCTATTGAATAAAGGAAATAGATATATTCTATTAGGGTTAGGAGTTATCCTAAGAGCATTATATAAGCTCGAAGTCGGATGTGACTTGAGGAGTAAGCTTGTATCGTTATCTTTTCTCCTTGCATTATTGAGCTAAACATGTTTTGGCTAAGCTCGGTGGTGAGGTTGAACACATCATAGTAGATTGCCGGAATCCTCTGGCCCAAACGTAAGAGTAGCTCATATCGAGGCTCTGAATTGGTTAAATTGCTTTGTGTCTTTTATTCTCTTTACTTGCTTGCTACTTCCGCGTTAAGTTAGATAGAGAACGAGCGATTAACAAATGAATCGAGAACGAACGAACCTAAAAACGTGTGTTGAAGATGATTGTGGTCTCAACAGAGTCTTAGGTCTGTTTTGTTGTCCAGGAATTTGTTCCTTTAACTATGGATGTTCCATTTGTATTGGAGTATGTATGGATGTTAGGTTTGTTCTGTTGTCCAGGTATTAGTAAATTTGTAGGGCACCTTGCGACTCAAGCCTCTTAATATAGAAGAGAGCCAACTCAGCTATGTGAGTCTTTGTTACATGAACTCATTTCCTTTGGCTCTGTATCTTATTTACATATTTTATTTTATCATTGTTGTTTATTACTGTTTGTATCTACAAAATAATACACAAAGTATATGTATAAATAAATCACCTACGAAGAATCATGACAGAAGATAAAAAAACCCACACGAAAACTTTTGCAATAAAGTGTAACTAAAAGACAAGATTTCCTATCAACCACCACTCAAAGGGTCGGCACCACTCATTAAGAGACACAAACAAAGCATTCATCATGCATCTTCTACTATAGATACCCCATTATCAATGAGGCACAAGCGATTTCACCCTCTAATATTCTCTCTAAAACTCTCAAAACTTTTAAATTTCAAGTTTTTAAAGTTTTAAATTCTATTATTGTAATCGATATATTAAACTTTGTACTTTAATCCAAAATTAAGAACAACAAGTTTATACTCAAAGTTTAGCGCCTTTTGTATTTTAGACATAAACTTAGCAACTCTCAACCCTAGTTAATACCTCTTAAAGTTTAATACTTCTGCATAGTTTTCTAAAAAAAAAATCTAAAATAAGGTTTTCATGAACCCAAATAAGTTAAATCCCCTTAGGAAGATCCTTACCCTTATACAAAAAAATGTTCTAGGCAACAAGACCAGAAAGAGGCGGTATAACCGTTGGCAAGCCGCAGTCGTGTCATTGTAGAATGGGGTAATATCCTTCTACGATGAGTTTAAATTAGAGTTGGTTATTGCGTCCTCGTTTAGGAAAATTCTTAAACTAATACTTGCATCAACTTCCGTATCATATAAAACAAATAAATTAAGAGAAAATAAGGAAGAAATAACAATGTATAATTAAAAAACAACAAAAGATCATCTACCTCATATCCATCCAGACCACATATATCAAATTAAAACTTTTTGATTTTAAAACAACTTATTTAATAAAAGAACATGAACAAACTCTATCTATTCAAAATAAATTTAAAGAAATTAAATTATTACCTCCACTCGCTTTAGATAAATACATGCAAAAGAGATTCAGTTATTATCTTCACTCGCTTTAGATAAATACATGCAAAAGAAGAAAAAAATACATGCAAAAGGAATTTAATTATTATCTTCACTCAGCTTTAGATAAATACATGCAAAAGGGATTCAATTATTATCTAACCCTCTTTCTCGATATAGAAGCGAAATGGGTATATACATTGTCGTAAAGTGCATTTTTGATAGGATGCTGGGGTGTAGTGGAAAATAATTTCAACAAAAAAGAGCTGTTTTTGTTCTCTGAGCATTTCTGATTTTATCTTTTAATCGAGCTTTCTAGGGTCGTGTGCAGTTCCAGCTTTCAGGTAGGGATTTCTCTGTATGGCTGTGTTTTTTCACTTGATATTATTACCTATGGTTTGGTTGTTTGAGACATGTGTTTTCTTGTTTTGGAGGGTCGAAAGAAGTGAGGGAATGTCTTATTTCAGACAATATCCAACTTTGTTATCTTGACTTTGTAAGGTATGGACAAAATCAGTGGACTGTTTGATGACTTGCTGGTTAAGATATTCCCTCCGAGTCTTGATGATTATCACATGATGCTGAGGTCCCTTTTCTTTATTTCCATATATGATAGGTTTTTATGTGGATGACGAGATCATGCATGTGTTTTGGTATGAAGTGTAGAGGGGACAACTTGTTTGTGTTCACTTAGATTTTAGTTAGGCTTTCCCGGCAACATTTTAAAAAGTTTCCCATTCAACCGGTGATGTTAAAACTGGTTACAGATAGCATCCCAAAAAAAACCTAGACAGTCCTTTAGAGCTACATTCATTGGCAAAGTGTATTGTAGAATCTTGATATCGTCACTTTTAACAAAGTTGTTTTTAAACTAAACACCTTTACGCCCAAAACGACTAGACAGTCGAATATGATACACGTAGAGCTCTTGGCTGGTGGGTAGCTCATATAACTGATGACTAGAGAACTTACTGCACATCCATCTGACAATCTCAATAGCATTGGGTTCAAAACGTCATTTGAGCTTTGAAGGATCTCTTAAAACAAAGGATAATAAGAACAATTTTTCTTATTGCTTTAGAAACTACTCAAAACTAAAGATCTTAATGTTTCTCTCAGATCTCTTATGGAACACTTCTCCATGAGACCTATATTTATAGTCAAGGACAATTCCCTTTAACATGTGGGATATGGAAAACACAAACCTAATCTAATAGAAAACTTCATTTTCCTATTCTAGATTTCCTTTTTGTGTTTATCTCTTAACATATTAAACATCTAATAATATGTTAAGTTTCCACAAGCTTGAAATTATCCAACAATCACCCCCTTAATTCCAACTTGAATTAGGGAGACTAATTTCTTGAACTCCGATTAAGCTCCTCATTTGCTTGAACTTAATCCTTGCTAATGGCTTGGTTAGGATGTCGGCCTTCTGCTCAACACCTGGCACATGCTCAACTTCGATTTGCCCATTCTCCACACACTCTCGAATGAAATGATATCTTGAAAGTATGTGCTTACTTCTTCCATGGAAAACCGGATTCTTCGTTAGAGCAATGGCTGATTTGTTGTCGATCCTAAGTCTGACTCTCTCGCCTTTTTCACTTAGTATCTCACTCAACAACTCCTTGATCCATATAGCTTGCTTTGCTGCTTCCGTTGCTGCCATGAACTCTGCTTCGCATGATGACAATGCAACCGTTTGCTGCTTCTGCGATGTCCAAGTAACCAGTGATGAACCGTAATAGAATGCATGTCCTGACGTGCTCCTCCCGTCATCGACATCAATGTTGTGACTGCTTTCACTATAACCAACGACACTCCTTGACCCATTTCTCTTGAAGAACAAACCAAAGTTTGTTGTTCCTTTCACATACCGCAATATGTGTTTGATGGCTTGTCCATGAGAGTCTCTCGGATTATGCATGTATCTACTCAGTACGCCCACTGCGTAACACAAGTCAGGTCTTGTGTGAAGCAGATACCTCAAACATCCTATGATTCTTCTGAAATCCGTAGTATTTATCTCTGGTTCATCTTCAGCTTTTGAGATATTTGAACTCGCCTCAATTGCTACGTGGATCGTGTTACACACTTCCATTTTTGTGTCACACATGATTCCTTGAGCATAACTCTCCTCCTTTATCTTGATTTCGTCTGCTCCTTGAATCTTGTAGATCCTCTTTAACCTTATAGGTTCAATACCAGGCAGTCTACCCACAAGCTCCCATGTCTTGTTTCTTGTGATAGACTCTAACTCGGCTACCATCTCTTCAACCCATAAGTAGTTCGACATCTTCGACTCAGCTGAGGTAAACTCTCCTCCTCCATCGGTGCAAGCTAGATTGAACTTTCCTGAGGCAAACTCTCCTCCTCTATCGGTGTGAAATCTTTCGAACCGATAGAATGCCTCATGAATATTTGCTGGCGTTGGTGGTGTGATTCGTCCACACAAATCTCCATGCAATAATTCCAGGCGTTGGTGATGTACGAACCATGGTCTTGGTCGGAAATGCATCTCTGATTTTCTTCCCTGCTAGACTTGTGTTACACACGCCTTCTCCGTGTGTTACACAGGGCAGTCTTACGACTAACGTCTGAAGTCTCGCCTTGTGATCATCTGGCGGGTTTGCATTGTGATCAGTATCTTCTTCTTCTTCATCATCTTGATTTATAGCTTCATGATCATCACCTTGACCATTACATTCTTCTATATCATCCTCATGTGGAAGCTTAAGTATACTTGGTTCACAATCTGCTTGGTTTGTTATAGACGACCAATCCCAAGCTTTCTTCTCGTCGAATATTATATCTCTACTCACCATTGCCTCTCCTGCGACTGGATCATAGATTCTATAATCTTTGGAACCCAACTCAATTCTACACTTTGATCTCTCATGTAACTTCTTCAGATGAGTCACACATGTCCTCGCATGTGCTACACAACTGAATATCTTCAACTGCTCGATATTAGGTTTCTTGGTCATGAGACACTCGTATGAAACTTGATCCTCTTCATGGATCAACTCCAATGTCTTCGTTGCGCAAAACATGGTCTTAATTGGGAATGGATGTCTTGTTTGCTTCACTGCTAGACATGTGTCACACACGCTTTCTTCGTGTATTACACACTGCGTTCCTAAGACAATATCTTTCTTTACCATGTTTTGTTCTTCTATGATTTTTCCTAACGAGGTTTCTTTGGATGCTAGACCTGATATCTTCCCCGCAAATCCGTTTACGGTATCGCTATCATCCATCTTAAACCTGTCGAACTCCACCATCGACGTCTTGGATCTCGCCTCCCTTAAGGTGTCGTGACTTGATGGCTTCCCAGATGTCTTTTGATGCGGTTTGTTCTCCCACCTGGAGAATCAAAATTTCGGGAATGGATTGAAACAAAAGAGCAATCGCAACATCGTTCTTCTTTTGATCATCCGAACCAGGGTCTATCGTGTCTCACACATCATGAACACGGAGTAACACCCTCATCCTTATCGACCAAACTGTGTAGTTTGTCGAGTTCAGCATCGGACATTGGATGGATGCGGATCCAAGGTCCTTCGCGCGTGGAGCCCTATTCACGTCAGCCATCTTGTGTCGCGAATTCTTGCTTCACAGCTACCAGGATCGAAGCTTCAACTTAAGCTTTGATCGAAGCTTTAACTTAAGCTCTGATACCAATTGAAGGATCTCTTAGAACAAAGGATAATAAGAACAACTTTTCTTATTGCTTTAGAAACTCCTCAAAACTAAAGCTCTCAATGTTTCTCTTAGATCTCTTATGAAATACCTCTCCATGAGACCTATATTTATAGTCAAGGACAATTCCCTTTAACATGTGGGATATGAAAAACACAAACCTAATCTAATAGAAAACTTCATTTTCCTATTTTAGATTTCCTTTTTGTGTTTATCTCTTAACATATTAAACATCTAATAATATGTTAATTTTCCACAAGTTTGGAATTATCCAACAAGCTTAACGTTTCAGTGGCATGTTTCTTTGATTCGGGGCGTACGGTCTTTCTTTTAAATAACTTAAAATTGAGCCTGTAAAGTGTAAACAGAATCAATGGCATGTTTCGTAAATTTTGAACCGTTGACTGGTTTGCATGACAACGTGCGGGGGTTAGCAGATAGCAAATACAACGGTCACGAATAATCTATCAGGCGTTCATCCAACGGTCACAAATACACACCCAATTGAATACAAAAATAAGTTAAGTAACGGCAAGTAGCATGTGCGTGTTACTGTTAGCCCAAGTCCAATATAACAATATGGAAACCAAAAAGTCTTTAAAGATTGTCAAGAAGATTCAGATTCTTCTATCATTTAACAAAGATCAAAGAAGATTACAAACAGACCAAACATGTCTGTCGGAATAAACGCCGGGATGGTGGCGCTTGCGGTACACGCGCTCGGCGTAGTCGCCTCGGTCATGGTGTTTCTTTGGTCAGTAAGTTACAGAGGTGGATTTGCGTGGGAATCTACTAACAAAACCCTCATCTTCAATGTAACCTCTCCTCTATCTCTTTCTCTCGTTGACTGATTTCTCAAAGTTCCTCTCATGATTTTGTTTCCATCTAACACAACAAGAGCATTTATATTTTCTTAACTGTTATGCTCAAGATTAATTCATTTTCATTATTTACAGTTTTTGTTTTTAATAATCTCTATCTAGCTTCATCCTGTTTTGACGCTGACCGGCTTAGTAATTCTGGGAGGCGAAGGTAAGAAAGCAATAGGAAATTTACAATAACAAAAAGAAATATATTTTCACACTTTATGCAGTCTCAAATTGCGTTTTGTTTCTGTCAAAAAATATCAGCAATTATAAGTTACAAATCGCTTCCGTTTGAGAAACGCGTTAACAAATTGATCCACCTTGTTCTCCACGCAACCGCCATTGTTTTTGGAATCTTGGGAATCTATGCGGCTTTCAAGCATCATAACGAGAAACACATCCCAAATCTCTACACCATCCATTCTTGGGTTGGTATTGGTGTCATTGTCCTTTACGTTCTCCAGGTAAAATAATGTAAGAGACTTTCAAAAGGAAAATTTTTTTGAATCCAAGTAAATAAAGTTTTTAAATTTCTTTTTTTTTTGTTGCAGTGGCTGTATAGCTTTATTGTCTACTTCTTCCCAGGAGGATCATCAACTCTCAGAAGGGACTTTCTTCCATGGCACATTTTCCTTGGTGTCTTTGTCTACGTTCTTGCAGTTGGAAACTCGGTTTTAGGGTTTCTTGAAAAGCTTACTTTCTTGGAAAAGTCAGGGCTTGACAAGTTTGGATCAGAAGCGTTCCTTGTCAACTTCATGGCTATTATCACTATTCTGTTTGGTACTTTTGTGCTACTCATTGTTTACTCCAAGTCTCCTCCTTCGGTTGAAGAAGATAACTATAGCTACTCAGCTATATGACTATTCAGTTTTACTTTTCTTTGAAGTTTGTTTGTTTTAAACCTAATAATTCCACTTTCTTCAATCAGAAATTTTCTAGTAGTGGTCTTCAAATTTTAATTTCTTTCATAAATAATATTTCTTGTAATTTCATAACCCATAAGTATAATGGCTTCAAACAAGACGCTATTCGTTCGGTCTGGATGAATAGATCGGGTTATAAATTAAACCGTGATATCTAACTATTAAACTAAAAATCTCAAAATGTTTAAAATGAAAAAAAAAGCTGATATGGACTACATTTTTATTAGAAATAAAGATATCTATATGGACGAATCTCAAATAGACCTTTTGAAGTTGTTTTGTCACAAAAATAGATCTCAAAGAAAAAATAACAAAAATATATTTTTTATTTTAAAAATTTTATTTTCTTATTTTATTTTTAATTTTAGGCTTCACCACCAAAAACTCAGTTCATATCTCTAAACCCTAAGTCAAGATTTAACCCAAGGGGTATGTATAATTACAGTCTTTAACAAAGTTTACTTTGGTCCCTTTTTTTCCTTAAAAACTATTTCGGTGACAAAAACATTTTTAACTCTATCTTAGGGTATTCCTTTATCTATATTATAATGTTAAAACATGATTCTAGAAAGAAATTTTTCTGTGGAAGTTCCCTTGATCTAGTGATTTGATCAATAGTTCATTAATGATTGTATATTAAGACATTTGAATTTCAATTTCCGAAGAAGAAAAATTATCACTACAAGAAAACGCTTGCTTACCGACCAACTGTTACGACCACAAAATGGTGGTCGTAATTTTCCGTCTGTGTTACGATCAGTTAACAACCAAAGAGATATTGGTCGTAAAACCGAAGTAAAATTGGGACCACAAAGGTTGGTCGTAAAGCAGAAGTAACTTAACCTCTAATTTACGACCAAAAGAAAAAGTGGTCGTAAAGTAGAAGTTAGTTGACTACGGAGTTATGACCAAATATGTAGCTTCGCATTAACGACCAAATTACATGCACGTGGTAGTTTATTCGAAGTAACATAGTTTTGGTCGTAAATAGGGGATAATATTCCCCACCTACCATTTCGAAATTTGCCTATAAATACAATCTCATCTTCCATTTTTTAGTTACACAGAAAAAAAAAATAAACAAGATTGTCCAAAAATAAACGAAACAAGATAGAGTAAAAAATGTCTCGAGATATTTATGAGCTTCGAAGTTGGATGTATACACATAAAGATTCTGAGGGAAGAGTGACATCGGAGTTCCTCAACGGGGCAGAAATATTCATGTACCAGGCCGGAAACACGTCTCTCACGAAGGAAACGGGTAAAATGTTCTGTCCATGTGTTAAGTGCAAGAATACAAAATTCGCTCTTAGTGAAACGGTTTGGAAGCATATAGTTAATAGAGGATTTACTCCACATTACTACATTTGGTTTCATCATGGAGAAGGTGATAGTATGAATGAAGCTAGTAGTAGTAATCAGTTTGAAAATATTCGTAATAGAGAACAACATTTACCTTCGGAGGATCAGGTGGTAGATCATGATAGGATGCATGAAATGGTTACTGATGCATTTCGTGAAACAAATCCAGTAATTGCTGCAGAAGTAGAAAATGTAGAGGTGGGAGTAGAAAATGTAGAAGGACCTAACTTGGAAGCCAAAAGATTTTATGACATGTTAGCCGCTGCTAATCAGCCAATTTATGAAGGTTGTAGAGATGGTCTTTCTAAGTTATCATTGGCAGCTAGGATGATGAATATCAAAACTGATTATAACTTACCTGAAGTTTGTATGGATGCATGGGCGGAGTTGTTTAAAGAGTATTTGCCTGAAGATAATGTGAGTGCTGAATCTTATTATGAGATTCAGAAACTGGTTCATAGTCTTGGCTTACCTTCAGAGATGATAGATGTCTGTATAGACAACTGTATGATCTTCTGGAGGAAAGATGCAGAGTTGTTGGAGTGTCGATTTTGTAAGAAGCCACGATATAAACCGCAAGGACGTGGACGAACTAGGGTACCGTACCAGCGGATGTGGTACTTACCTATTACGGATAGGCTGAAGAGATTATATCAATCTGAAAAGACTGCGGCAGCGATGAGATGGCATGCAGAACATACTCAGAAGGACGGCGAGATCAATCATCCCTCAGATGCAAAAGCGTGGAAACACTTGAATTCGGTGCACAAGGATTTTGCAAGCAACATTCGCAATGTTTATCTTGGATTATGCACAGATGGATTTAGTCCTTTTGGAATGTCTGGAAGGCAATACTCACTTTGGCCAGTCATCTTGACGCCATACAACCTTCCACCAGAGATGTGTATGCAAAGGGAATTCCTTTTCATGAGTATATTGATACCTGGGCCTAAGCATCCAAAGCGGTCCCTCGATGTTTTCTTACAACCTCTGATAGAAGAATTGAAAGAATTGTGGTCAACAGGGGTGGAAACATATGATTGTTCAACGAGAACCAACTTTACAATGCGAGCCGTTCTTCTGTGGACTATCAGTGACTTTCCAGCATATGGGATGCTATCAGGTTGGACTACGCATGGGAGACTAGCGTGTCCTTATTGTATGGGAAGCACTAGCGCATTTCAACTGAAGCATGGTAGGAAGACTTCTTGGTTTGATGAAAATCGGAAATTTCTCCCTCTTAGCCATCCGTATCGACGAAACAGAACGTTATTCAAGGCAAAAGTGGTTGTACGGGACACCGCACCTCCTTATTTATCTGGAGAGGAAATTGAGAAAGATATCGATTACTATGGTGCACAAGAAACAGTCAAGAGAGGAGGTAATTGGCATACTCCTGCAAATATGGCTGATGGTTACGGTACACAGCATAACTGGCACAAGAAGAGTATATTCTGGGAACTTCCATACTGGAAGGATTTACTGTTGCGACACAATCTAGATGTGATGCATATAGAGAAGAACTTCTTTGAGAACATCATAAATACATTACTGAATGTACCCGGGAAGACAAAAGATAACAAGAACTCGAGGTTGGATTTGCCTGGGTTATGTTGTAGGAGTGAGCTGCATATTAAAAGCGATGGGAAAATTCCAGTTCCCATTTTCAGATTGTCAGCAGAAGCGAAGGCGGCGTTGTTCAAGTGGGTGGCATCAGATGTGAAGTTTTCCGATGGATACGTGTCAAATCTATCTAGATGTGTTGAGCAGGGACAAAAGTTTTCTGGGATGAAGAGTCATGACTGTCATGTATTTATGCAACGACTTCTACCATTTGCCTTTGCGGAGTTGCTTCCAAACAATGTTCACGAAGCACTTGCAGGTAACTTTTCATTTAAATATATAACAGATTTGCATGTCGGAGTATTATATCTTATTAATATGCAATTGGATTTACAGGTATTGGAGCTTTTTTCAGGGATCTCAGCTCACGTACATTAACTGAAGATATCATCAGTCAACTTGATGATAATATCCCGATCTTGATGTGTAATCTTCAGAAAATTTTTCCGCCATCCTTTTTTGACGTCATGGAACATCTAGTTCTCCATCTCCCACACGAGGCATTGCTACGTGGACCGGTACATAACGGATGGATGTATCCCTACGAGCGATCCATGAAATATTTAAAAGGGAAAGCAAAAAATCATGCAAGGGTGGAAGGTTCAATAGTTGCTGGGAGCTTGAATGAGGAAACATCTCACTTTACTTCGTACTACTTTGGCTCAAAAGTCCGTACACGAAAACGGGCTCCGAGTAGATATGACGATGGTGGTGTTATTCCGACTTATATTGAAAAGGATGTTCCTGACATATTCTGTCAGATTGGACGTCTAGGTGGAAAACTAAAAGAAGTTTGGTGGTCAAGTACAGAAGATGCTCACAGTGCCCACACATATATACTTCTTAATTGCGAGGAGATGCAAGAATTTGAAAGGTAATTAATTATATAAGTTAAAATTACATGTTTGATATGATATTTAATTAATATTTGATGATCTATCCTTTGTTAAAACAGCGATTTCGTTGCACAAGTTGAAGAAGCTTTACCAGGAATATCAATTAATGATCTCAACAAAAGGAAAGATCAACACTTTGTGCAGTGGTTAAAAACACAGGTAAACCAACATATATATAATTAATATATATATATATATATATATTATGTTATTTTAACTATGAATTAAACCACTTATACATGTACAGGTTAAGTATGATGATCCATACTATAGTGCGTGGGTTCATGAATTGATACAAGGTCCAATTGCTAAGGTGACCACAGCACCTATGTATTTCACACGAGGTTACACTTTTCACACTTACGAGTATGGAAGTCGTCGAGCAACGGTGAACTATGGAGTATGTGTAAAAGGCGAAACAGATTTCTACGGAATCTTGCAAGAGATCATCGAGGTGGAATTCCCTGGATTAGTGAAGATGAAATGTGTCCTCTTCAAATGTGATTGGTTCGACCCGACGGTTAATAGGGGTATTCGGTATAACAAATTTGGAGTTGTGGATATCAATTCAAGACGGAGGTACAACAAATTTGAGCCCTACATCTTGGCAGCTCAAGCAGACCAAGTTTGTTTTATTCCATATCCGCGGATTAGACAATCTGGAATATCCTGGTTAGCCGCTATTAAAGTTACACCTCGGGGTCGTGTAGTGAGTGACGATGAACAACCGCCTTTGCAAGGAGATGCCGTTAACGAAGTGGCAGTGCCTGAACAACCTGTTGATGAAATTTTACTTGTTGATCCTCAGAACCTAGGATATGAAGATCTTCCAGATGATTTAGCGGATGAAGGCAATGAAGATGAATTTGAAGAAAATGATGAAATAGATGATGGTTCAGAAGATGATGACGAGTAATAACATATATATATATATATTTTGTATTGTATTAATGTTTTTGAAGTTTTGTATAATTAATACTTTTAGAGTTTTAGTATTTTTTAATATTAATTAAGAATTTTCTGATATATTGAGGATTAGAGTTTTAAAATGATATACTTATGAAGTTTAAGGTTTGAAGTTTGGGGTTTGGGGTTTCGGACATAGGGTATAGACAACTGTAGTCCCTTTTTGGTCGTAACTATTGGTCCCTCTCTGGTCATAAAGATTGGTCCCTTTTTGGTCGTAACGGTTGGTCCCTCTCTGGTCGTAAAACACTGGTGGTCCCAGGCTGGTCGTAATATATATATATATATTTTAAATATTGGTCCCTTTTTGGTCGTAACAATTGGTCCCTCTCTGGTCGTAAAACACAGGTGGTCCCAGGCTGGTCGTAATATATATATATATATATATATATATATATATATATATATATATATATATATATTTTAAATATTGGTCCCTTTTTGGTCGTAAACATTCCCTATAAATACCAAGTCCCATTCGAAATTGGACATCAAAACACAAACAAAACATCTCTTTTTTTAAACATCAAAACACAAAATTATTTTTAAAAAACATATAGTTTAGTTTTTGCCTAAGATATTTGTAAAAATACCTTAGACAAATTCTTCCATAGATTTGAAATATTTCTATAGGAGCTTTGTCTAAGGTATTTATACATGTCTTAGGAATATTTTTTTGTAAAAAACATATAGTTTAGTTTTTGCCTAAGATATTTGTAAAAATAACTTAGACAAATGGTTCCATAGATTTGAAATATTTCTATAGAACCTTTGCCTAAGTTATTTATACATGTCTTAGGAATATTTTTTTTCATGACTTTCTTTTTGGTGGTAAATGGGATGTAATGTTTGAAGTTGACCTTCTTTGGTCGTAACGTAGAAGTAAAAGTTTGGTCCCGAAGTGGTCGTAAAGCCTTCTAGATTCTTATTGGTCGTTAAGTAAAAGTAAAAGTTGGACTCTAAGTGGTCGTAAATAAATATAGAATCTAATTGGTCGTAATGTCGTCACTGGTGGATGCTGATTGGTCGTAATACGTGGTCCCTAATTGGTGGTAAAGTCACTTTGGTCGTAATCTAGAAGTAGTTTACGACCACATTACGACCACAGGTAAATCCCTATATAAACTCGTCGACCAGAGCTCATTTCGTCGTTCACCATACTCTCTCACTAGCCACCACTTTCCCTCTCTTCAGGTATGTTTTTTTTTTCGGTTTTAGTTTTAGTTTTTAGTTTAGGTGGTTAGTTTAGGTGGTAATTAGATTAGGTTTGGAATTGGTTTAGCACATGATTAGATTATTTATATTAGATAATTAGTATTTAATTACTTTTAAAATTATTTTGGAATTAACTGTTTCTAATCATAATTTTTATTTGTATATGTAGATATGGCCGGGAGAAAGAGATTAAGAAATCACGCAGCGAGAAGCCAAACTGCTTCTTACGGCGAAACATTTCTCGGTTCGTCGTCGTCGGATCCATCAGCTACTAGCTCTGGCACAGCCCGAGAGTTTGTCGTCCCTGAGACCGCGGCCCAAGGCACTCAACCATCTTATGTGCCTCCTCCTCCGTTTGTGCCACCGCAGCAGCCTCTTCAGTTTGACGTGCCTCCCTACTATCCGCAGCAGGATGATCATCAGCAGTATCATGATCATCATCTGCAGCAGCTTCATGATCATCAGCAGCAGCAGCATCATGATCATCATCATCAGCAGCAGCAGCAGCAGCAGCATCATCAGCAGCAACAGCATCATGTCCCTCCTCCAGTCCATGAAGCTGCTCCGCCTCCTCCTCCGGGTGTCCATCCGGATTTGCTTGTGCCACCGGATGCTCCCTACGCTAGATACACAGTGGAAGATCTTCTCCAAATGCCGGGCCGAGAAGGTTTACCTATCATCGATCCAGATCGACCACCAAACACGCTCTGGTAATTTTAATTATGATTTTTTCCATATATATGAAATTTTAATTATATATATTTTCATCTAACATTCATGAATTTTCAATTTTTTATAGGTTTCCAACAGATAATCGCTTGGGACGGAGCGTCGCAAACATCATAAGGTCGAACTTCCGGGAGCCTCATCCGAACTGGTCCCTTACACCGGACCACGTTCGGAGGACTTGGTTCAAATGTTTTGCGGTAAGTTATTTTCTTTCTTAATTAAATTAATTTATTTCACTTTTTAATTTCATTTAAATATTTAATTATTTCATTTAATTATTTTAATTATTTTTCGCAGCAAAAATGGAACTGGTCTATTGCGGTCAACGAGACCGTGAAGGAAGGGTTTTACGAGAAGGCGCAAGAACGCCTTAAGAATATTGTCGGCGATTGGAAGGATAAGTGGAGGTTTGATCCCGAGGTCAGCAAATGTAAACCGACCTACATCAGCGATTACGTTTGGAATGGCTTGACGGCTTATTGGAGTATGCCGAAGTCAGTTAAAAATTCGGCCCGTTGCTCCAACAACCGAATGGCGCGTGATGCTGAGGGTAATTTGGTCGTTGTGCCCCACACTTCTGGACAGACTTCTCATGCAGGGAAAGCTCTACAAATTGTAAGTACTAGCTAAAATTTTAAATATATTTTTTAAATTTTTAATTTGTTTTTAGCTTTTTAATAATTAAATTGTTTATTGATATATTAATTAATTAGTTTAATATATTTAATTATGTTGTTCTGTAGGCTGCGGTGGAAGGAGCACCACCGTCTCTTGCCCGACTTTACAAGTTGACCCATCAGCGTTCTGACGGGACGTTTGTAGATCCCCGAGCAGAGAAGATCTACAACGATGTTGAGGAGCAGATTCAGGAGGTCCAGACCCAGTTGACGGTGGAACAAGGGGAACCCGTTCAGTTATCCATCGTTGAACAAGACAAAATTTTTGAGAAGGTAATTAATTATTATTCGATTTTATAGTTAATTATGTATATACTAACTCATTTAATTAATTTAAATTATTTTAAATGAAGGTTATCCCGAAGAAGAGGGGACGGATGATCGGGATCGGTACGGTGAACGATGTCCCGAGGGCTAGAGCTGAATACGCTACAAGACAGCAAGAAGAATCTCAGCAGCTCCGAACCGATTTGACAACCGCCAACCAAGTCATTTCGACCCTCCGGACGGACAACGAGGCCAACAGGAACCACATTAGGGCCATGGCGGAGATGTTTGATGTTATGGCGGAAACAAACCCAGCCCTTGCGGAAATGTGGAGACCTCGACGTTCAACGATCTATCCCGACCTAACTCCAGAAGAACGAGCAAATGCAGAGCGAGGTGCCGATGAACATAGCTCCCAGTTTTTCGCAGACATTAATCTTAATAATTAATTAATTAGTTTTCTTATGTAATTTGAATATATATATATTATTATGTTTTGGATATATTAAGTTAAGTTTATTTTCAAAACTGAAGGATTTTTAATTAAATATTAAATTTCGTAAATTAAAAATTTTAAATTTGTGAATTTTAAAAAGTGAAATTTTATTATATTTCTAGAGGTGAAGTGGTCGTATTAAATAAATCAAACCGAAGTTATCTAGTCGTACCTTTTACGACCAAGTTGTGTCTATGGTTCAAGACTCGAGGTTATGTGGTCGTACATTTTACCTCCATTTAAATACTGTTTTACGTCGAATTTGACTTCTACTTTACGACCATGTTTTACGACCAATTAACATCTAATTTTGTGGACGTAACTTTACGTCAAATCAACCTCTAGTGTACGACTACATGTTTTACATCCGTGTTACGACCAAAATATTTAGTCGTAATATTTAAGTTTACGTTACGACCAAAAGTGAATTACGACGGGCTAATAACGACTAAACGCTTTTCGTTGTTATGTGATCGTAAAAGGCCATTTACGACCAGATAACCTCTAAATGTGTGGTCGTTATGCCCACGTTTTCTTGTAGTGTATGCATAATACTGGAGAAAAGACTTATGAGAAATCTTGAGCATGACACAAGGAGTAGTGCCACAAATGGATCTCAAAGGGCGACTCAGAGTGATGCAGTTAGACATGAATCCTCATAAGGTAGATAAAATTATCACTCGTCTATTTAATGTTTTAGTTTATAAAATATAATTAACCAATTTTAAAAAAAACTTTGTCCTTGGTTTTTAGTTTATTTACAACTAGGTGACCGGCCCGCACTCTGTGTGGGCATAAACAGATTCAAATTATGGATTAAATAGTACAAAGTTTAGCAGTAACAGATTTTATATCATAAGACCACCGTCTTTGGGAGAAAGCATCAGAAACGGGAAAATGTTGGTACTCGATATTTTACACGGACGAGATGGAACAAAGTAACTTCAGTATCAAGAGGTAGCCGTTTCGGTATGCATAATTGCAATGTCCCAAAACAATTTATGTGTTTAAAAAGATATTTTATTTTCCAAATCTGGAATTAATAGTGTATAGTTTTAGAAGTAACATATTTTATATTATCACTAATTAAAATTCTATTGTATATGTGTTGTAAGTCTTTATTTTAGGTAAAAATATTATTATGTTTTATTTTTTCAAAAATTTTATGTAGACATATTAAAAGAAAATATAATAAACAACAATTTTGTAATGGGCTCGCCCCTTATCAACAATTTTTTTTTGATACCATGCATCTCACTTTTTTTTATTACGTGAAATATCAAAATTTTAACCGAAGTGAATATTACAGATTACACGTTTGACGGTTTAATCCACAAAAACGCAAATTGTATTTTTTTTCATAATGCGGATGTCATCAGTTTAGATAACTGAACTGTGTTGAGATGATGTTAGCCAAAAAAATACATATGCATTGTTGTTTACACTTTGTATGGAGATTGAAGAGATTGGAGGAAATCACGTAGAAGGAAAAAGAAAATTGAGTGATAACTAATATGTAGGAGACGTTAAAACAATACTAAACTCATTTTTAAGCCCTCCACTTATACACATGTTATATAATTTTATTGAGTTGATATAAAAGTGTCAATAGACATTCGAATCTTAAAAATGAGTTAGAAACTTTAGTATTTTTATCTGGTTAATTATGGTATTACAAAATATAAAAAAACATTAACGAAAATTCTATATACATTACATTTCAAAACTGCAAAAACAAGTATTAGGTTACCCGATACGCTGCCTAGCGAAAGCTGCTCCACTCTGAGCCATCTGATCGTAATCCGATACGCTGAGGAAGTGTGGCTCCATCTTTGGAGGACTGTCCCATATCATGTAACGTAAGTCACCGTTGACTGTGGAAGTATCACTTTCAGAGAGAATCACGTTGTTGAAATACATGAGGAGGATTCTTGGTAAATTGTCCCAACCGAAGATGCAATACTCTAAGAAAGATCTGCTCAGTACTATCCAAGGCGAGCCTGCTATAATATTACAGGTTAGAATGAAGCATATAAAGGGGTTAGCTAATGAATCTTTTAACCTGTAAAGACTTTGAAAGCATCTGGTGCTGGACGTTTCTCAGTAGCAGTGAAGAGCTGTGTTCTTCTGGCTAAGTATAGTGCTGGATCAACAACAATAGGCTTGATTCTCTGAGATCTACAAGGAAAAAAAAATACACTATTCATGAGTGTTAAACACTGCAAGAGACTGAAAAAAAAAAGAGAGACTATTATACTTACTCTTTCCAAGAAAAATCACTAGTATGATCAATGAAGTTGATGCTTCTGTTCACCGAGGCAAACACATGAGACAGGTCTGAGAGAAAACATGTACGTTACATTTGAAATCCAGGTCATATGAAGACAAACATAAGAAGTGAGTGGATGTAATAAATATCTAAAACCTTGAAGCTAAGAGTGAGAGCTATAAGCATAAGCCATCAGAGACCAAACATAACAATAAGCTCAAAAGAGATGTCAAAACAAAGATCTAAGACTGCAAATGAATCACATACCGTCTTGAGTAATGAGGGGATAATCCAAGGCACTAAGCTCAATGAACCAGTTCCAAGAGCGACCAAGCTTCAGCAAGATGGAGACAGCGTGGAGAGTAGCAGCCGTTTTAGAAGCGCCATTGTCAGAGAGACGATCAAATTTCCCCAACACATCAACATTCCCGAAGGCATTCACAGCAGGAACAGTTTTCAAGTGGGAGAGAAGAGATACCCTCTCTGCTTCAGTAGCTTCAGCGCCAAGATGGAGAAGATACTGGTTCCTAGGATGATAAACCGCGAGGAGTAACCGAAAGATCTGGTCACCGTCTCCACGACCACCGGTTATGTAGTAAGCGAAAGCTGGCGGGTAATGAGGACCGTGATGGATAGGGGAAGGGAAAGGCTTAGAGGTGAAAGCATAGAGAGAGTAGAGTAAGAGGAGGAAGATGGAGATGAACACTACAGAGAAGAGAGTGAATAGCCATTTCTTCTCAGCTCGCATCTGTTTTCACCAATCAAGTCAGAAGCTTTGGAGCTCATAGAACGTTATTGAAATAATGTGTGGGTGTAAAAACATCGAGATTCACATATATATATATATATATATATATATATATTAAACTAATTTTTACATGTATTAACTAATTATAAGAAAACTAATAATTACATATATTAACTAATATTCTTGCGCAAGTAATTTATTTGTTACAAAGAAACTAATTATTACATGTATTAAGTAATCATAAAGAAACTAATTATTACATGTATTAATTAATATTCTTGCGCAAGTAATTTATTTGTTATAAGGAAACTAATTATTACAAGTATTAACTAATATTCTTGCGCAAGTAATTTATTAACTAATTATGTAAGTTATTTGGAAAGTGATGTTAATTGGTCATTCAATTATGTTTTCCTTGCAATTAGTGGGATCGATGAATTAAATGGTGACATCGATTTTAGTGGTAATTTCCTATAATAGTGGGATCGATGAATTAAAAAAATGATAAATAAATTCCAAAAAATTGACCAATCAAATGTCTTAAATTTCTCTGAGAAGCTATGTATGAGTGACATGTGGCAAAATGACTTCTCTTTTAATATATAGAGATGTCGTACCACTGTTTTTGTCGGTTTT
The DNA here is from genome assembly GCA_905132885.1 of Moricandia moricandioides. Lineage (NCBI taxonomy): Eukaryota > Viridiplantae > Streptophyta > Magnoliopsida > Brassicales > Brassicaceae > Moricandia > Moricandia moricandioides. The sequence goes on along the minus strand of CAJHQQ010000835.1, from coordinate 23,292 downwards.
CATTAATAATTAAAAACAACATTATGATATATCATAATTTGTTCAGCTATCATACACATTGATAGAACTTTTTGCTATATTCTCTCTTTATTATACACTAGAGATTTTATTCGCACTAGGCACATATTATATACTATAATATTTTTCATTTCCAGACTTTTTAATATTTCAATTTGTTTTAATTATCTTACAAAAACATAAAATAAGACAATAAAAAATATGACAATAGTTTGAAATTTTTTCTTTGTGGTTTATTAGACATCATTATGTAAACATTTGAATGGATGTACAATCCGAATACATAACAAATACAGTTAATTTCTAATGCAAATAAAATTACGTTTATCATATATTCAAAATTTTAATTGAAAAAAAAAAATAATAAAATAATAAATAATATGTTTGTAGAATAATGTTAGTGTTAAAAATTTTATATGCATATAAAAGAAGAAAAAGGGGTTGGACATTTGAAGATGGCCGATTAATGTAAATTAAGTTTTTCTATTAATTTCCTATAAGTAGTCTAACTTTATTATTTTCTTTCATTTATTTTCAAACTATACAAACTTTTTCTCTCAAAAATAAATTTTAATATTTTTTCACTTTTTGTAATAATTTATGTAAGACAAAGTTATTTATGAAGATTACACATAAACTACATATATTGTACTTATTATCTTCTATATATATATATGTTTATTTAGTTTACATATTCATAACTTCTATCTTGTAATATATAGTGTTTCATATTATTTTCTACATAATCTACTTTTTTGTTGTTTCTAAAGAATCATATATAATGTTTATACTAATAGAAAACATATTTTTTTGTTTTATTTTTATTGTTAATAATAAGTAATATATAAAATAATTAATATATGTATATAAAGATTACTTTCTACATGTTGTAATTCATATGTTATTACTTCTATGTATAAGTACTTGTATTTTTTATGTACTTAATTTAAATCATTTTAATTTTATCAGCACTTTAAATTTTTTTGATAATTTAGTAATTTTGTTTGATTAAAAAATATGTATAACCACTAATTTGTATGTGTAATGTTTGAAATGCATTATTTCTTTTATCTGCATTTTTATCTGTCTCACTATTTGAAGCCATATTTGCATGGATTGAGAAAGCTCAACAAACAAAAACAAATGCTTGTGACAGATGTATCATTAAAATTTTATGATTATAATTAGTTATATATTTATAGTATTTTATTTTTTCATATATAAATTTTTAATGTTTTTAGTGTTAAGATTTTTTTATTGGTTTGTCGACCTTTTTTGTTAAAAGATTTAATCTATTTATCAAGTCAACTTCTATTAACTGGATTTTTATCTTTTATTTATTTATTTTTAAAAATAAGGTTATTTAGAATAATGAAATTTCGAAAAAAATAATTATTATTTTCACATTTATTGGTGTGTTTATAATTTTATTAATATAAATGACATGTTATTATAACAATTTGATTGGTTGAATTAATTTGTTTAAGTGGATAGACTAAAAAGCTTTCAAATGAATCTTGTTTTGAAAATAAACTTATGTTGTTATATTATTTTTATTTGTATACATATTATCTATATACTGCTACGGTAATACAGGACCATAAATTATTTTGCAAATTACTATAATGTGTATTAATATCTAAATATATATGAGATAGTCCGAAAAAATTGATAAAAAGGCTAACTAAATCTTTGTAATTATGCAATTATCTTTTTATTTTGCTTAGTTGGATTCTCATGCAAAGAAATTGCTAGGCTCACAAAATGTTTCAAAATTTGTTGTGCTATTGTTTTGTATATATTCCAAAAATTTATTGAATTGATATTTTAAATTATTTAAATGATTGCATCTTTTTAAAAACAATTTAAATGCTTGCAGCTATAAATAAGATTTTGTTATTAAAAATTTAGAAAACTATAATTTTAATTCTTAAATATGAATTAAAATATATAATAATAAAGCAGGCTTATCTATCTATTCCTTACGCCACGTCATCATTCCGCACGTTTTATACCATGTGGCACCTAAGAGCATCATTAACCAGGGGTGCTTAGCAAGGGTGCTTGCACTGTTTGCGGGGTCCACTGTGAGTGGATCCCGCAAACAGTGCAAGCACCAGTTCTAAAAGTGCTTAAATAAGCACTCCTTTTCTGTTGGTTCTTGCACTCTTCACGGGTCCCACTGACACGTGGCGTCCCGTGATTGGTCTGTTTTTAATTTTTTTTTTTTTAAAACAAGAAAAAAAAAAGAAAAAACCAAAAATAAGCACCCCAAATGGGGTGCTAGGGTTAAAGATGGCCTAAGAATATATCAGATGCTGGATTTTGTGACTGTGCGTGGATTGTTTTCTTTTGTCTCATCTTGCGGTTGGGCTTTTACCCAATTTATTATCAAGCCCCTTGAAATATTAAAGTTTCTTCTTCGTCTTCACACCTTCCTCCGTATTTACTTTTCATCTTATTATTAGACTATCTCATCTTCAATTTAGATTCTTCACCTCCTCTTTTAAGCGATGTTGGTGTATAAATATCACATTTGTTGCATTCACGACACCTCTCTAATTTAAGCTTCTTGCAATGACGAATTCTCAAATTTAACTTTTTGAATTGAAGGCTTGCCGATGTAAGCAGTTTGTGGTGACCCGTCTTCTTCGCTTCTGGGAGTGTCATAATGTGAAGAAAGGAGGGGAGTTTATAGGGGTTGACAAAGTCTTGCTTAATAACCTTAAATATGTTGTTGCTTCCATATTAGCCTACTTCAATAACTCTAAATTCTACACTCTTTTTAAATTGACAGTCACACTTAATTCAAGGATCCATCACCGCAAATACGCTTACACTTTCAAGAATTATTGAGTTAAGGAACGGTGTACGAGCTTAGTGGTTTCGATGTTGCAAGAAGCAACAGCCACTTCAAGTTACCAGACGCTCTGGTCTGCATATCAATAGAAAATTTACAAAGAACTCTTTGGAGTGAGAAACTATGTGAGAGAGAGTGAGATGGAGGACGTGTCGTTGATGTTGTGTTGTGTCTTGATGACAGTTAGGTGATTATTATACAGGAGACAGGCTTTCGATTCTTTGAATATTGAAGTTTTGTGAAGATCGACGCAAAGCTCTAAATGATGAAGAGTACAAAGAGGAAGTTAAATTGTTTTAGAGTAATGATATCATCAATCTAAATGGGAACTTTAATTGATTTTCAGAGGTCAAGGCGGACAAAGATCTCTAATGTGGTTGCAATGGTTCTCATCAGCAACTACAGAATGACCATCATCAACTGCACTCTCGGACTAAAACTTCCTCATATTCAGGTTCTAGGTCTGCACGTTTTGATTCTATATATCCAATTTTCAGTCTTTGGAAACCAAACCCTACATTTACTGTTTGTCCCACTTAACACAAGCTTCTGATCGTTCAGCTCTAGTTGTGTGTCAAGTTCTTTCTTTTGTAAAAAGTCATCAAAGTGACTACTAATCACCGCAGGGTGGAGTTCACAGATTTTGAATGTGGTCTGGTGGGTGCTCTCTGAAATTGTCTTGTATCAGCTTAAGTTTATTTGATTGGTGGAGCTTCTTGGGTTTGATAAAGCTTTGAGATCTAGAAGAAACAAAGATTTAGGTGATCAATTTCATGCTCTCCTTTGGAAGAGTTGTTGCTCCTTATTTGCTCAGCTACTTCCATCGAATGGAACATGAAGATACCGGTTGAATTATTGTCAATGTGGACTAACATTCATTCTTTTGAATATATCTATAATTTACTCTAAAATAAGGGCAATTTGCTAATATAGCCATAAAAAGTATAATTCACAAATAACCATAACAAATTGATGGCTATGATATATTATATATTATTGATAAGCTAGACAGAAATATTTTTTTCATAGACACTTCTCTACTCTCATTAGATACAATTACTATACTGAATGAATAAAAAGAAGAAGCGTGACGTGGAGGGATGTGATTTAATCAAGTAAAATAAAATTTGATTGGTTAAAAAAATGATTTATAATGATTATTCTTAATAAAGTTGAGTTTATATAATCTGGGTAAAGTTACAATCATTTTTTGAGGGATTGAAAATTTTTCTCGTCGAAGTCTGCGAAAATAGAGACAATGATGAACAGTTACAATCTCATGTAGTATTCTATTTTATTATGGAAATATAGAATACAAATAAACTTCATAGTAAAAGAATATGAATATATACTATTAACACATATTATTCTATATTATTAGGAAAATATAGAATAGATATATGATTTCACAATAATAGATGTGTTACTTTTTTCCCTTCTCCTCCATTTTTTATTCCTCGTCTAATTTGAGAGTTTTGTATCCTTTAGAACAATACATCTCAGATGAAAACGTTTGTATTGCAAACGATGCAGTATATTATTCTATTTTATTGTCATGGTATAGAATGTTAAAGTATCCTCTACAAACAATAACATCTCTTCTTATTATGTATTATATTTGTTCTTATCCTAATTGTAACATCGACATCACCACCAACATTGAACTCCTCCTCTTCCTACGAACAACAACATGCCCTTCTTTTAATTATTATTCAACATGTAACATTTGGCATCACCACCACCATTGGTCTTTTCCTCATATACGAACAACAAATCCCCTTTTCTTAGGTATTATTATTTTTCTTGTTATCCCACTAGTAATATTGGCACCACCTCCGGCCTCCTACTCATCCTCCAGGTGCTGTAGGACCAACAATATCTCCTTCTCTTATGTATTATTTTTGTTTTTATTTCATTTGTAATATTGGCATCATCATCGCCGCCAATTGTTTCATCGTCTCTCTCTCTCTCTCTCCTCTCTCATTATCCTATTCCTATTTATATCCTCTTTCTCCTATGCTTCCGGTGTACCAGAAGATCATAATATCGAGAAATTAAACTTTGTGGTCTCCAAAACCATCCTCAACTAAAATCTCTACCTCTACCTCTCACCAAAGTTATTTATGTTAATAATGTGTAATATCATGTCCACCACATTGGGTGTTATTTGTATATTTAACTTTGTTTATATAACCTATTGCAGTATGTCCAATATTCAACAGTGATACATCTTCTATAGTTTTTCTATCCCACGCATTGCTGGAAACATTTACAAATCTATAATATCACCTTCTACACTATACAAACAAATGTAGAATGGAAACAACATGTGTGAAAATATGTTGTAGACGCGTGTTAATTACTTTCACTCGCATGTAAGGAGTATATTGTCCAATTGTGGACGAACATGTCACATTCTTCCCCTACTTTTATACATGGTTACTTCACCAATATATCTCCTTGTTATAGTCATCTGGCTAATTCACCCTTAAAATAATGAGGTCCACCATTTTGAATCTTTTTTTTTTTGAATCTTGCTCTTGAAGTGCGTTGGTTCAAGCATTTGTTATAAGCCTGCAAACCACCAATACAATTAAACTATAGAGAATATGAAATATGGCCAAGAAGAGCAAAAAAAATGTGAATTTGGTGCAATCCTTTCAAAGTTAAATGTGGCTCATATCCATTTTTCGCATATCAAAGATGGATACATCACCATTAAAAGATGCCTACTATAAGACGGAGCAAGATTATTTTTTGTTTTCAAACAGAGATTATTTTTGTTTTCAAACAAACATGAAGACAGATTTTGAAGGAACGCAGATCATGATAACGTATGTTTTTCCAACGGTGATTAGTAAGGAAAAGTTTGCCAAAATCAATAATCAATTATATTAATTTATTAAAAAACCAAATCAAGCTTTGACAAAATAACAATCATCACCTACTAGCCTTGATTTTCTCTAACGCTTTAAGCATCTAGGTTTTCTTCTTCTTCCATAACCACTTAGAAGAAAAAATCAAAGAAATTCAGCATTGAGTTTTTGAACAAGAAAAAAGAGGAAAAATAGTTATAAAGGATATTGGGAAGTCTTTAAAGAACCTTTCAAGGAGATTGTGTAGAGGACGGTGACTCCCAAGTGTGTGTGTGCCTGAGAGAGCGTTTTCTTGCTAGAGGGACTCCGCCCTGGAGCACTAGAAACCATAACAAAGATCTCTAACTATTTATTCCTGTGACCATGAGTGAAAAGAGAGAGGTGGAGAGAAAGTAGCTACAACTAACATGAGTTTAAAACTTATGCTTCTTGATTACTATGTTGTACACCATACGTTCTACTTACATTTAGATAAAAAAACTGGACGTGAACAAAACACGTGAAACAATACTCCAACGTTAATGTTTCTTTTTATACTTTCAAATTCGGTAATTTGTTTTGGATGATAGTTTAAAGGTTTTGATTTTTCTTTTCTTTTAATGAACTATAAAGACCTTCAGGGTTAAGCGTTCGGGCGCCCGTCGGGTTCGGTTTGGTTGATTCGGATTTTCGGTATTATGCTCATAAGTCCCATTCGGGTTTTACTAATTACCGGGTCGGGTTTGGTTCCTTCCAGACTCGGTTCGGATCAGATTGTAACCAATGTCTAAAATCGTCCAAAATATATTTTCCAAACTTAAAAATTTGATATTTTTTTTTTAAAATATAGAAATTATTCAAAAATCTAATTATAAATTAGTTAAATTATCTAAATTAACTAAAATGTTTTAAATTATCTAAATTAACTAAAATGCATTCAAAATAACAAATAAAACAAACTACAAAATCTTTTGAATACTACAAAATATCAAATTTACTTTAAAATACATAAAATCATTAACATATTTTACTAACTTTGGATATCTTCAGATCCTAGTTCGAATTTTGGTTCGGTTCGGTTATATCCAAACCCCAAATTACTAAGCTCATAAGTCCCATTTGAATATTAACAGTTTGGATTTGGTTTCGGTTTCTTCTGTTAGGGTTTAGGTAGGTACTTTGGTTTGGGGTAAAAACGCGCAAGCCTAATAATAACAAAACTCATACCTATCTTATATGATTTATTGTTCTTAAAATTTCTGGTTTATTGGTCCAACATTACGTATAACTATTCTAACAAAAACAAAAAAAAGGTGAAAACTTATCATACACAAAGTACTCAGCCGACACTTTGAAGACATGAACTTCCATGGGAACAAGTTTAATTTAGAACACACGTTTAAAAACAATCCCACAGTTAACTATTTTGTGGGCCTTGTGTCTTTAATTTAAAGCCCAATCTGAGTCATTCACATTTTTGGGCCTTGTCATTTTCAGATCATCTGCAAATGGGCAAGATAAGGATACCCTAAAGTGCTACTCAAAGACGTTAAGTTGTTGTTAACAAAAAGATACATAGCAAAGAAGAAAGCGATCGACTAATTAAAAAGGGATAAAAATCCACCAACACGGACACATACCATAACTTGAATGGCCGGTGAATGCAAAATGATAACTTTAACTGCAACTAGATTTTGACCCGTGCGTGAAAAGGGCGGGATTTGTTTCGTGTGATACATCAAAATCATGAATGTTTTTTGTGTGCTTTACATGAGATTAACTTTCCAGATATGTAATATTGTTTCGAGGTATATTTGTAAAAAAATGAAATTATTTTTGACATGCTGACAACATATCTATCTAATTTAATAGTAGCGATTTTTATTGACATACTAAAATGCTGAGGTAAATTATGACTTTCTATGCCTTTGGTATTTGAAATTATGCATAAAATATATTGTACATATTTTGTAGTATAGACATTATTTTAAAACTTAACTTAAGAATATATATCAATTATATTCATGATTACGTATAATAATAATATGTGAATATACCAAGTAGTGTGAAATCGAAGAATGATAGGTTTTTGTAGTAAATGGTTTTTATGATATTTTATTTCTATATTATTAAATAATTAGATAATTACTATATGATCCAAGAAAAATGTTTTTTTTTTATTTTTTTTTAATTTGAATGTTTATGCTATAAAAAATTTTGAAATTTGATATTTCAAAATTCAATTATTTTAAGTTGGGCTACACTATTAGTTGATTTTACTGTTGGAAAAATATTATTAAAATGGGCTATAATTTTGAATCTAAAAAGTTGAATAAAGCCCAAGTCAAACTAAAATCACCTAAGTAGAGCCAAGCCCAGAACAATTATATTGTCTTCCACCGACAGACTGTAGACTTTTTTTATCATCTTTCAAACAAATTTCAGTTAGGAAAAAAAAACAAAATTCTCTCTAATGGCGATTGTAGAAATATTTGGGGTCTTTGACGATCTGTCGACTTAGTTTCATCTCCCTGGTAAATCGGTTTCTTTTTTTTTTCTCATCCTCTATAGACATTTGATCTTATACTATTTCTTACACCATTTTTTTTTTGGTTTTTGATTTGTTTAGCATGTCGCGTCCAATGGGTGTAATGGTCTAGATCCAATTAAATCGAAGCCGATCTGAGGCATTTAAAGAAAGATCTTGGTGAACTTGTTCGATTTGGTAAAGAGATGAAGATGGCGATGATCTTCGAGAAAAGCACTTAAACAAATCTGAGATGGTAAAAAAAATTTAACATCTTTGTCTTTCTTCTTGATGCATAGGTAGTTCGTTCTGTTTAAAGGTTTAATGAAGAACAAAACCAAAAGAGATATAACTCATTTTTCGATCTGTTTTGCATGTTGGATCCGATGACTTATATTGATTCTGAAGTAAAACTTAAGTCTTAAGAGTTTCATCCCTACAACTTAATATGGACAACACTACTTCAAAGGTAGAAAAACAAAATAGTCATACATTTGGCTAAAAATAGAATATTCTTATACAAAATAATAATTATTTTAAATTTATTATAAAATAATTTTTATTAAAAATATAAAATCTTAATTTTCTCGACAGATTTAATTTTTATTATTCTTATTGTCAATTGTTTTTGTTTTGAGGTTTGGCAACGGGATCCCACAAACATCTCTACAAAGGATAAATACTTATCTTTAAACATTGATTGAGGTATAAACTAAATAAAACTTTGTTTATTTTTTTTACCAGATTATTGGGTTAAGTATATATATTGTATTGTCAATTATTTACAATTTCCCTATATCATATATTGTCCTCTATAATACAGAAAAATAAATTGATATTATATATTGTGAACTTCAAGAATTACCAAGGCATGACGTCGAGGCTGTGACCTCCACCCAAACTGATAGAAGATAATTGTATTTGCTAAATACCATAGAAAAGTTAGTATACATGTTTTGGTTTTCTTCCATCCTTGTATTTTATCTGATTTGCAAAGTAAAGCGTTGTTAGAAATGAAACTTAATATAGTTAAGTAGCATTGAATGGTGAACTGTTAAGAGAATGATTTTTTCACTTAGCATTGTAGGTACTTCTGCAAAATGAAGGAAGAATGCGAGGAGCTTCAAGTGCCCACTGTGAATCTAAAGTCAATAAGAAATATCGAGTAAGTGCAATAGTTACATCTTTTGTTAGTCAGTAGAGATTAAACACCACTTACTGTAACTGGTGTCTTTGTATTTTGCATAAGACTTTATCTATGTATTTAACTGATGTTTCTCTATATATATATACATAAACTACTACGCAATATGTGACAAATAGAAAGGACTGCAGCTGCTAACGAATGTTATCAATAAAAGATAAAACACAAAGTAAGTAATACTTCTGAGGCTTATATGTTTTCAAGAGCCATTATTAGTTTTATTGTATATGTTGCTGACAGAATTAAGGAATTAATTCTATGTTGCTATTGATCGTATAACTTTCATTTGTGACATATATTTGCTTAGTATGTAAAACAAATTTTTTTATTCTATGCTCTAAATTTTTCCTAAAGTTCAATAGCATAAGGAATTTCAGTGTAATCACAGACGCATAAACTGTGAAAACCAAAAGAGCAATTGTCTGATATATAATATCATTGCATAGTCTTTGCACTATAAAACTTTGAGATTTTGAAAAATTTCTTTAAAAACAATATTTTTGGTTTGTTTCTAAGGCTTTCCATCCTTATCAAGAATAAAAATTTTCAAACCGTTTTTGTAAGTAACTCTAGATATAGCAACATAGAGTTGTCCGTGAGAAAAGACTAGTCTTGGTAGAAATATACCAACCTCTGAGAGAGATTGCCCTTGACTTTTATTAATGGTAATAGCAAAAGCCACAACAATTGGCAGTTGCCTTCTTCTCATCTTGAATGGCAACTTCTTGTCAGAAGGTGTAATGGACAATCTTGGAAGCAATATTGTTTCCCCAACTTCTCTTCCTGTAATAACTCTGGTCTTCACACAAAAATCATACATATCTATAATTTGTAACCTTAGTCCCATTCATCAATCCTCCATCATGATCAATATTCCTCAACAATATCACAAGGCATCCAATCTTCAACCGAAGATTATGGTTTGGTAAACCTGATGCTTTGATACTGTTAAGGAATTCTGGAGTAAGCGCTTGATCATTAACATATCATGTATCAGATGGATCAATGTTGTCTGAGCTTAAATAAATTATTTCCTCGTCTGCAATTTAGACAAACATATTGTTTAATAATAAATTTAAAACCTACAAACTTATTTGATTGAAAATATAGAATAATTTACGTACCTTCAAGTTCATCCAACGTATGCTAGTTTATCTTGTTAACATCCTCATTTGTAGGGCAGAGAATCGGTCTTTCTTGAAAAAAATTAGGGTCTTTGTTTTGTTGTAGAGCTGTTGCATCCCCATAGATTGCTTTGCTTATTGATGCTAGTGGATCATCTGAATCTGTAATAAGAAACTCATCTGGTAGAGTGATTAGTGCATCACTATCGTTAGTTTGAGCACCTTGCAATGTTTCCAGAGATAGGAAGAATTTAGAGACTCTAAAACTATTTCAGCCCTTGAGGCACTGTGAATAACATGCAATATTTGTCTAAAATCTCCACCTAAAACAACAACTTTCTATGCAAACGGCTTCTTCTCTGTACTTCTCATGATATCTGCTAAACTCCTATCCAATGACTCAAAACAATGTCTGCTCATCATCGGTGCTTCATCCCAAATGATCATAGAAGCTTCTTTCACCAAATCAGCAGCATCTGTCCCTGGTGTTAGATTGCACAAAGAAAACTCATTCGGATTAATTGGAATACCGAATCTTGAATGTGCAGTCCTTCCTCCTTGTAATAGAAGTGAAGGAATACCACTCGAAGAAACATTCAAAACAATCTCTCCTCTGAATCTAATAGCAGCAGATAATAATCTCCACAAAAACGTCTTCCCCGTTCCACCAAATCCATAAACAAAAAAAAACCTCCTCCTTTTTGTTCTAAAACATCATCCATGATCTCTTCATATATCTTCTTTTTCTCATCAGTTAACTTTAAAAAGTCTCTATCATGTGCGTATCTTAACTCTTCTCGGTCATATCTCAGCTCATCCATTATCAGAACGCTTTGAGAATCATTAACATCGCCGATGGGTTTCGGCATTGACTTCCAATTATCTAATGAAGTTCCGTTACTTCTCAGTATCTTCTCAATCTCAATTAGGGGACCTTCTTTTTTTTTTCAGCATCAGTTAGACATAATCATGTTGTCAAAATAATAATGAAACAACTAAAAAGAATAGAACCGTACGTATATAAAAAGCAAAATACTAACTACGATCGGGTTGATTTAGGTTACCTGGTCTATTAAAATGGTTTCTTTGATTATACTGAATATCTTCAGAAAGAATCTCCCATGTATTCTCTCAAAAATTTTCTGGTCTTGATAAACTATTGGACATAAGCATGACAGTAAAAGCATGTCGCATATAGGAAGCAGAACTTGTGAAGCTTGTCATGATAAGATCATCAATATATTCTCGATCATCTTCTAATAAACCCCGTGCAAAACATGCATCCTTGTAAGAAGGGTAAATGAAATTCTTAATGTTTTGATGTCATCAAAGGATGTTGGTCCTCGAACAATATTCAGCAAGACACGCAAATAATATGCTTCTTCTATACTATGTGGTGCATAATTAATTCTCCCAATGCTGAAACATCGTTTCCTGTATTGTAACTTTCTTTCCTTTTTTTCCAAATAAACCTTGTAGGAATTTTTGCTAAAGTAAGCTTCCTAGCGACAGAACTAACCTTGTTCAGTTCAAACCAGCCATGAACATAGTGTTTTGAATCAGCACACGACTTGTTACTTCCTCAAATGTGTCATCATCTTTGAAAACAATTATTTCCTTCCCTGTAAATGGAAAGAAATCTTCTCTACTGGTATCGATCTGTAATGAATGGGAAACTTCAAAATTCTCCATGCACCTTCACATGTAGATATATATCTTGGAAAAAAAAACTATAAAGGATCCTTAAATAGAAACATAATTCACATGAACCTACACATGACGATATCCAATTTAATTATTACCAACGAGATTTATATAAGTACATTCCCTTGAAAAGGTCTTTAATTTCATTTTTATTTTCTTCCTTTGCTTTCTGATTGTTCTCATTGTTCTCGGTAGCTCCTTTGTTTGCCGGCTCAACAGTAATAGTTGTACGATCCTGGCCCTTATTGATATACTTGAATAAGTATTTAATAGATCCTGATTGATTGCACCACTCCACGTTAATATGAGCTCTGTACCGAAGTGATAGATCCTTGTTATCGAGTATCACATATGTGTTGTCGCACTTGAAACCATTTTTGTCAAAAAAACGATCATTATCCCGTCTCCTATAAGCAGGGAACCCTTCTTTTTACAGTCGTTTTGTCAATATGTGCTTTCGGAAATAGCTTTTAACACTTGCCATTCTTCCATACACGGTGAATTTGGATTAACGATTCTACAGGGACCATGGATCATAATTTCTTTCTCCACTTCATAAAGTGCTGGCTCTTCGGATTTGTCTGGAATCTCGGCTGAAATGATCTTGTCAATGTGGTCAGTCGTAGGGAACATAGAAGTGGGATGCATGAATAACAATATATGAGCATGAGGTTGACCACGCTTCTGGAACTCAACAATATACATTGCTGCATTTTAAGGAAAAAAAAGGATCTATATTACTTAAAACTAAGAAAATGAAATAAGATTGATGTAAAAAGAAACTTACATGCAACTGTTTTCCCTAAGATCTCATTATCAGTTAAATCCTCCATTAGAGAATCCAATTTCATTTTGAATATCCGGCAAGCAATTTCTGGCATGTCCTCTATCTTTAATTTTCGTTGAGATAAATATCGTGTAAATTCCGGCCATTTTTGATTGCATGTAAAAGTGATAAAAAGATATGGAAAACCAAAATATCTACAAATGGCCCTTGCATCTAGATAATTATTCTTCATGTACCATGGTCCTCCGGTAAAAGAAGCTGGTAGAAAAAATCTCTTTCCTTGATCACCCATATCTGTTTTTCCTTGGTTCTCAGCCTGCTTGATTGATTCATAACCGTCAAACCTTAAACATGTCTGATTCTTCCTTAAATAAGTTAGTCTATTAGTCTCAATGGTAGTAAATGCATCAACCAAAAACTGCTGAAATAATCTTTTTGAATGCAACAATGTATGACACTCACCATCTCTTTCAAATAGTCGAAATGCAAATCACTGTCTCATACTAATGTGATATCTCTTTAGCTTCTCTGTAGCTGGTGTGGCTCTTTTTTAATTCCTAGTCTGAAACCATCTTCGCCATAAGTAAAAATGAGAGGATACTGAAGTGCAAGATAGGACGGATGTATCTCACTAATCCTCTTAAGCCAACCAGTTTGTTTCTCTTGCAAAACAATATCACACTTGTCCATATCCAAATTAAAGTCACCAGGAATCAAATATCGAGTAATTTCCGGCCATTTTGGATTGCATGTAAAAGTGATAAAAAGATCTGGGAAACCAAAATGTCTAAAAATGGCCATTGCATCTAGATAGTTATTCTTCATGTACCTTGGTCCTCCGGTAAAAGAAGATGGCAAAAAAAAAAATTTCTTTCCTTGTTCACTCATATCTGTGTTTCCTTGGTTCTCAGCCTGCATGATTGAGTCATAACCATCAGACCTCAAACATGTCTGATTCTGCCTTAAATAACTTAGTCTATTAGTCTCAATGGTAGTGAATGCATCAACCAAAAACTGCTCAAATAATTTTTTCGAATGCAACAACGTAAGACACTCGCCATCTCTTTCAAACAGCCGAAATGCAAACCACTGTCTCATACTAATGTGATCTCTCTTTAGCTTCTCTGTAGCTGGTGTGACTCTTTTTTAAATTCCTAGTCTGAAACCATCTTCGCCATAAGTAAAAATGATAGGATACTGAAGTGCAAGATAGGACGGATGTATCTCACTTATCCTCTTAAGCCAACCAGTTTGTTTCTCTTGCAAAACAATATCACGCTTGTCCATATCTAAATTAAAGTCACCAGGAATCAAAGCAGCTACCTCTGACGCTGTTGGAGTATCGTATGTCCTTCCATCCTTCTCACGATTACTCACAATCCTCATATGAAACTTTTCAGCTCCAGAACTTCCAAACCGTTCCAGTGCAGACCGAAATTGCTTCACATAAGGATTAACATCATCCAGCATCTTTATAATAAGCTCGATAATCTTCTTCCAAAAATTATGTTTTTTTGCCTTGTCTGCAGATTTCTTGTGCTTGCTAAAAACATATATACAAACATTTAGTTCAAAAATGTTACACTTTTCAAGAAAAAGATGTCTTTGAAAGAAAAGTACAATGTTAATACCTTATAACAGAATCTCTATCATCAACCTCTTTTTCAGTGTCCACAATGTACAGTTGAGAAAAGTTTGCTGGATCACCAATATCTGGTTTCATACTGTCCATTAAGTGCATGTTATCCCCGTGTAGTTGGAACGCTGTAGTCCATGTCCTTTTGGCATTGAGCGATCAACTTTTCCACCAAGAGAAGTAAAAAAAAACATATTAAGTTCTCTCAAATTTTCTTGGTAATATTTGCTCATGTCATCATCTCCAAATAGTAGTTTCTTTATATGCTGGGGGTTTTCTTTTAGAAAAGGCAACTTAACTTGTCACTGACCACAACAAAGAGAAAAAACAAGATTCTTCTTTGTTTTTTTCTTCCTTTCGAGGCGCTCACCGTACCACATTTTGGCTTTACAATACTCACATTTGAAAGTAGGATTACCTTCATCAACATATTGTACACAATATATAGAAATCGATGGTCAGTATTAGCATTATCTATACTCTTTAATCATTATATTATAACTCTTACCAATAGTTTTTGAGATATTCGGTTTACTCAATGTTTTTTTGGTTTTACCCTTGCTTTCACACATCTTTCTAATCCTTGACATTTCACACATCTTTCTAATCTTGACATCATAGACTCAATGTTTGCTTTCTCTGATACAACCTCTCTAAATAAAGCTTAAGCATGATCGGAAACATTTGATACTGCATCACTTTCTTGACTTCTTAAGTCGTAAAATTGTTCATATTCTCCTTTTGATGGAACTGCATCATTAAATTTCAAATTTCAAATAAGCTTATAACAATTTAAAGTTAGAAGTAAATCTTATGAGTGATGATATATACCTTCAGGGAAGATGTTATTATCTGAAGCATACCCAACGTGGGATGGATCGGTAACTTTAGAGTTATTAGTTCCAGTTACAGCCGTCTGCCTTAGTTTAGGAGTATTCTTGGTACCATCTTTTCTTAAAACATGACTGCTTTGCGTAACACCAGAATTTAACACTGTTTTTATCCATGTTATTTGATCAGTTGCTGGTTTGCAAAAGTCATATTAGTAAGTCAATAATATAATGTCACATACGTCATAATATGCACGACCATGTTTACAAAATGTCAAGCTTACTTTTGCAGTGTTTAGATACTGGATCCAATATATGACCAGCTTTGGAATGATAGCCATCTAAAACCTTACTCTCCGAAAAGTTTTCCAGATCTCTAAAGATCCTTCCAAAAATTTAGGTCAATGGTATAGTCATACTTGTAGATTTTGTGAATTTTTATGATAGCTTTCTCAGTTCCAGATCTAGGGAGCAAACTTCTCTTACTTTTATTAGATACATGACCATTATTAGAGAACACTTCCTTGCTATGTCTGCTTCTCTTTGTAGCTAGACATTAGATGTATTTAGTTTCTCTGTAAATAAAACCAATTGGTAATCAAAATCATGTTTAAATATGTATTTATACAGTAAGAACTATATAAATGATATATTAGTTCTTACTTTTACTTTTCCAGGGAACAGCTATTGGAGAAGGCATAGAAGTGGAGCGTTTCAAAGAGCCTATTGAGTACTTACTATAAGGTAAGTTAGTCAAATCCCTTAAGACCCTTCTTGAATTTGATTGCAATGGTGTAGACATGATAGAAGGTGTGTGCATCATTGTGTTCAAATTATGAGAATCATCCAAACTCATGTTGTCTCTCTTCCTTTTATTCGACTTATGACCATAGCTGGACAACCCATGGAAATCACCTTCCATGTTGCCCTTAATTGTTCGATGTGTTTGAGTGCTTTCTTCCTCGAACAGACCCAGAAATTTCAGTGAATAATACACATGCCACCAAACACGTTTAGTTAGGAGAGAGCGTGCTGTTTTTGTTTTTTAGATTTTGCGTATACACAATTTAGATTTTGCATTTAATGAAAAAAATTGGCATAGTAAAAATATCTAATATTTTAAAATAATTACCCATGCAAGGCATAGATTGAGGAAATTATGTTACACAATTTAGTAAATTACATATATTTAGTAATTTAGGATTTAGGATTATATGTTACACCCATAGATTTAGGATTATATGTTACACAATTTATTAATTTACAAATTTTGTGAGCACATACTCTACATTTTAATTTTGATATTGTTTAGATGAGCATTGATAAATAGTTGTACATATCTGAATTTAACATATAATAAGCACGAACTTATATTATAATAACTTAAAATATATTGCTAAACTGAAATTTACTTCACTTTTAGTTATGAAGTAATCACGCGAAAATACATTGTGAAATGAAGTCCACTTTGTATTATATTATCATCTTGAATTCGAATGTGGCAAGCTTATTATAGGAAATCCAAACTGTAGAAACTATCATTGATAGTTAAACATTGCCGTTAAATTAACGTAAAGTAATACCAGCAAAATATAATAATAATAATAATAATAATAATAATAATAATAAAAAAATATTATTGTTATAAAAACCCGAGCAACAATGATAATGTGGTGATTCCAAAGATCACACTTACAATTTTTTAAAAAAAAACAAACATAGAGCAATTTCAACTCTCTAGTTGTTCTTCTTGATCTTCATCTCTTCGTTTGAAAACTTCTCGATCTTGATACTTTTTTAGCATAGCTTTTTCGATGTTGAAGTGAGTTCAGGAACCTCATCTTGTGATCGCTTTGAAGTTGGTGTTTAAATACACAGAGCTTTCCTCAGTGTCAGTTTGGAGAGATATCTAGGAATAAATAAATCATAGTTAGTCATCATATTTTAATTTCGAAAAAAGAATCCAATAGGTTTATATCAAAACCAAGTACCTCATTGTGAGTGGGTGAACCTTCAACCGCATACTTAGTCTCTGATTGTGAACCAACCATTAGCATGTTGCTAATAGACCAGACTTTTGAAACCTTGTAAATCTCATATCCATAAGCAATGTTGCTTTTTTCAATGCAAATGCCAAACTTAAAAGTCTTTCCTACAACATCTCTAAGTGACTGAGGCAACAACTCAGGATCTTCAATCTAGAGGTACAATCACGAATTTGTAAGAACAATATCATATCTAATAAAATATGTAATATGTAGATGAGATCAAGTTTACCATTTTACCTCGTTGAATGATCCTTTTAGAATTTTTGCGGCATTTTCTACTATAATTCCATTTGCAATGGAATCAAGAAGCATGAATTTGGTGGTCCCTGTATCATCTTTAAGCAACAAGCGAAGCTTAAACCTGAAAATGAAAAGACGAAGGTAAACATCTACAAAAGACACCATTAGTAAGTCAGGACCTAAATAAATAGATTCACATACTTAGGGGACACATTGGAAACATTTGCATTGCATTTTTCACACCAAAATAAAGGAGCTGCCAATTCATTTCCAGATGTGATGTATCTTTGATTAACTTTAAAAGCTTTTGTGTTGCATATTTCACATTCAAAGTAGTACCAACCAAAAGCGGTATCTATAGCATAGATTGTACACACAACTTTGCATTTCTCAACCTGAGTAGATATATAGGTTAAAAAGAATAAAGTAAATTTTTATGAATACATATTTTTATACTAATCAATACTCATAGATTTTTTTAAACATGTTTAGTAGACAATAATTCAGCAATGGTTTTGTCATCATACTGGTCCCAAGTGTTAATTTTTATCAACTTCTTCTCATGTTGAACAACCTGATTGTTGGATTCGTTTGATTCAACAGTTGACATGTTTGCTGGACCACACTTAAACCTGGACCAATGATCAAATAAATAAAAGAGTGATGATATAATGGATGGATTGATCAAGAGTTTCAAAATAACTTACATTTCTTTCAATGCCAAACACACTTTTATTGGTGGATTGTCAATAGTTGAGAGGTATCAAAAGCATTTGAGATTTGGAATTTATCTAAGTTAAGAGAACAAAAAACTATCCAAGTTCAGTTATATATATATATTAGCTATAAAAAGATAAAAGTATTAAAGTAAGAGTAAAAAGTTATTTACTTTTAAATGATCCAATTTTTGCAAACCGGATCAAGCATACAACCACTCCTAATTGTGCATCTTCTGTATAGTATTCCAAAATATCTGCAAAGTTCCCCCAAAGACAACATGGTATATGTTCATCACTACAAATTAAAGATTGCAAGTGTTAGATTATGACCCATTCCAAAAAAGTCACATGCTCCAAATAATAATATTGTCAGGTGAATCTATACGATACATAAAAGAAAGGCACATCGCTCTTTTTGAAAATAATGTCAATTGTATATATACTATTAAAACTTACTTTATGTTTCTCAGAGTGAACTCAGTCTTCTTTTTTTTTATTTCCCACTATTACATTGGAGAGTTAACTTTTCTCCAATATCTATGGCTTGCCCTACAATTTCTATATACAACAAAAAAACATTAGAAATAAAAACTAATCATTAAAAAAACTTAATACAAACACGTTTTCAAAACATACCAATCAAGAAACTTGTGTTTATACTTCTACTCAATATAGTTTCAAACTCCTCTAAATCAAGAAACATATCGATGTTATTGTATTCATATGGATCAACAGAGGTGAATTTATAAACCCCATTTTGTAGACGTGACTGGTAGGTCGGTATCCACCACCTGTTGGGGTTACTGCAAAATTTTCAAGGTTTTTCCAATCACCCACACGGCATTCTGTGCCCAAACTAAGCAAGTGGATTTTCTTGTATGATATTTGAATTTTGGTACCCTAAAATAATGACAGAATCCAATTTAATATGTCAATAATGATCTTAATTTTAACTGAGGAAATATTTGTATATTACAGACATATAACAGATCAAAATCGTTACCTTCTTGTCAACAAAAATGATTTCCATAGTCTCACCAAATTGGTCACTGTATTGTTTCCAGGTGTGAATCACTTTGACTTAGACCCACCATTCATGTTTGAACGGTCTAATGTCATACATGTATGGTAACTTTAGTGTCGCCTTCATGGTATTTGGGTCTGTTCTTTTTTCTTTGGCACGGTGTGAGGTTGAATGAGTCCAGGTATATATAGATAAGGAATGGAATAGAGGATCCCTGCAAAATAAGGGTTAGCTATTAATTAGTTATATATTGTCTTTGGAATATCTATGGAAAATAGATCTGCTAGGATATATTGATGGTTAGTGATAAAGGATTTTGCTCTATCCTAATCAAAGTAGTATAGATGAGTGTCAATCCAATCCTAAGTGAACATGATGCAATGAGAATCCAAGTATAAACTTAATCTAAGTGCAATCAATTTTGATATGGGGTGAAGTAACCAAATAACACAAATGCGAAACTAGGATTATAAATGAATGGGAAAAACGAGAA
This sequence comes from Moricandia moricandioides, assembly GCA_905132885.1. Taxonomy (NCBI): domain Eukaryota; kingdom Viridiplantae; phylum Streptophyta; class Magnoliopsida; order Brassicales; family Brassicaceae; genus Moricandia; species Moricandia moricandioides. The sequence goes on along the minus strand of CAJHQQ010000835.1, from coordinate 3,223 downwards.
CCCATGGGAAAGGGCTTTTACTTTGGGTGATTCGGATCTAAGATAAACGGTTAACGCTATAAACAACTCAGTTCTACTAGTCTAGACGTACCTTTAGACTAATTCTTTATCAAGATAGAAGTTCATTTGCTTTCAATCACTAGACATCAAATGTCTTTGGTCTAATTAAATCAAGCAATCATTAAGAGCGGGTCTATTGACTATCTAAACTTTCCTAACATCAATTGTCATTGGTTAAGCCAGTAAAGAGAGTTATCACTTGGTTCAGACATTTCGTCGAACACCTTTCGGGTACAAATTGCCTATTGATCTAGATTAAGGTGATCAAGTCTAATCTAGCATTAGAAACTAGCAATAATCATAGAACATGAATAATCAAACATTAAACCTTCTAACCTATTACCTAATCACCCTAGATCACCCTAACCCATGGATCCTACAAATGACTACTCACTAGCAAACATGATGAACTCAAAAACAAATGATGAATCAGAGTAAATCATTTCCAATGAACAAGAATAAAATGATGAATCAATATAAGATTAATAAAAAGGATTCAAGATTCAAATTCTTCTTCACCAAGAGTAGTCTAGTCTCAGATAAAAACCAGAATGAAATAAAAACTAGGTTTAAAGAGTATTTATATCTGTTTGAAAACAAATCGGGTCAACCCAACAAGCCTGGTTTGACCCGCAGAAATTTCAGCATCCACGACTGTAGCGACCAGGGCTGGTCGCTATGCCTGGTCGCTATGGTCCCCGGGTTTCTTTTGTGGGTCTGTAGCGACCAAGGCTGGTCGCTACGCCTGGTCGCTATGGCATCCGCAACTCCATGTGGGTCTGTAGCGACCAGGGCTGGTCGCTACGCCTGGTCGCTATGGTTCCCGCAACTCCCTGTGGGTCTGTAGCGACCAAGGCTGGTCGCTACGCCTGGTCGCTACACCCCCTTTTGCTCCAAACTCCACTTCTTTGGCCTCCATTGCCTCCAATCTCATCAATGAACATCTCCCATACCTGACATAGACAAATGTAATGGAATGCAACCTAAATATGCCTATATGATATCCTATATGCCTGGAATGCACTTAAAGAGATGACCAAAACTATGCAAATATGACCGATATCAACTCCCCCGAACTTGTCCTTTACTTGTCCTCAAGTGGACTTTCGAAAACAAGAAAGAGAGAGAGGTTTGAAAATGGGAGCTCAGAACCAAAAGATACACTTTCTAATCTTCAACATCACATCCTAGGTAGACATAGCACGTAGCATGAGCATGTTCTCTTAGTATACTCTATCTTCTCAAGGCCTAAAGGGACTCTCATACCTCTACACTAGATGCAATGCTTATCAACCAACAAGTCTTTACACCAACTCTCATATTCATTGACAGACAAATAAGGTGAATCCCTGCTAATGGAAACTTGATCTCGATCACTTGGCTTGGTAAGTGAAAACGGTTTATCTATGATAGAAGTGGGGTTCAATTCTTTGGTGACTTTCACTCAGGAAAAAGGAGCTTGAACATTATGCAAAATTTATCTAAGAAAAAGAGCAATTTATGCATACAATGGTTTGTTCTCATCATTCTACCCCTTCCCAATCACTTTCAAACTCTCTTTTTTTTCTTCTTTTTCACTCACCAAATGAAACTCTCTTCTTTTTTTTTTCTTTTCTTTAACCGACTAGGGATATCATCTCTTTATCATTTTTTTTTTGGGTTTTGCTGTTTAGAGTATATCTTTTTTTTCTTTTTTTTTTCGATCCCTAGTGGCTATCTCCTTTTCATCTTTCTCACACTTCGAAACCCAAGATCAGAGCTTATTAGTACAAACACACTTCTCATTCCTAAATGCTAGCTCAATGGAGGTCCTATAGCTAGTCCAAGATGAAAACAAGCCAATGTCGCTCCTAATACTCTCAAGATTTTACACATGACAAGCTATCAATAAAAGGCCTCACTCAAGTAAACTCAATCGTGGTCTCAAAGAATGGCAAGGGTTTAAGGGTAGGAAGGTGACATTTGGGTTTTCAAAAAGTGGTATAACAGAAAGAGATCAACCCAAACGTGCATGAAATCCATGATCAAGCATACAAGAGTCCATAAGCAGGGTAGATTAAGTTCATTAGATCCTAAATCATTTCGGAGTTGGTTTCAAGAACAATGTGAATCACAGCAAACAACTAGTTTCGAGAAGAGTTTTCAAGGCTCGAAGCTTGCAAGTCTTTCAAGATATGCTTAAGCTACTTGCTATGTTTAACTAGGGTGTGATGTTGAGTTCTAGAGATGTGTTCTTTACGAGGTAATAACATCCTTGCTCCCTATGCAAAATGAAAATATGTAAACTAAATGATTTTTTTTTAGTTTTTTGTTGTTTTTCTCTTTTTCTCTTTTTTTTTAGAATGTACAATGCAATGAAACATAAGAAACTAAATGATTAGACAAGGTACCTCCCCCAAACTCAAACAACACAGTGTCTGTGTAGTCAAGAGAGAAGGAGATAACGACATAAGAAACAAAGAAAACAATGGGTATTTACAAAGGTAGGTGTGGAGATACCTCAAAATGATTCGGAGGCGGTGTCTCGTCGCCATCGTCACCTTCTTTTGCATGGTAGCTTTCTTCTTCCTCATCAGAAGTGTCTGTTTCTATTGGCTCCTTACCATGGCGAGAGTGGCTGCGAGGTCGTGGGGAGGAGGTCTCAGCAATGATGAAGTTTTCAGCTTTACACCCTCTTATTCCAGCTCTAACTAGCACGTCGGTGACTTTCTTCATGAATCGTGCTGAGGATGCAGCGTTCTTCTTAATTGTCCTCTTGAGTGCCTTATACTTGGCGGACAGCTTTTTGATGGTCCTGTCTTGCATCCTGTTTCACCCCTCAAGTTTCCCAATGTACTCATGGGCATCTCGCAGAGGGCCCTTCTGAAGAGCTCTAGTATGGGGTGTGAAGTGGTAGTGAGAAGGATCATAGGGTGTGTCCTCCTCTTCATGGATCTCAGGTGCATCTCGTGAAGAGGATGCACGGGCTGGTGCTGTAGTGGCTGTGGCAGCAGGAGATGAAGATGGACATGCAGCCGATCGTTGATATCGGTCATATTTGCATAGTTTCGGTCATCCTTTTTAGTGCATTCCAAACATATAGGACATCATATAGACATATTTAGGTTGCATTCCATTACATTTGTCTATGTCAGGTATGGGAGATGTTCATTGATGAGATTGG